>VKOC01017032.1:0-10380 GCA_009364415.1 Spea multiplicata
GGTGATTACAGTGAGGGGGAGTAAGTAGGAGCTGCTGCTGCTGTGAGACGGTGAGTCACTGAAACGGATTATATAATGAGGGGGATTTTTCAGAGCCTTTGCTCTGGAAAAAACCCTCATTTTATAATCGATAATAATCGATTCAACTAATCGATAATGAAATTCGTTGCCAACGAATTTCATTATTATCGATTATTATCGATTTTATCGATTAGTTGTTGCAGCCCTACAACTGTTAGTAGAATTGTTCGGGATACATAGAAAAACCCACTGGTAATCTCAGGAGAAACACAGGCTGCTCACAATTTTTTAACAAAAATGAGCTGCATGGTGATTTGCCAGAAAGAAGCCTTTACCGTGCCAACGCCACAAAAAAGCCAGGTTACAATATGCTGACAACACCTTAATACACCTCACAGGGTGCGTGAGCTCTAAAGGCAAAGGGAATCTTGTGTAAATTGATGAATGCAACATGTTATCAGAGAATACTTGCAGACGATTTGCATCCTTTCGCACAGAAGCTGTATTATAGATATACATATACACCTGAATTGCCAAACACACCTTGGTTAAATCACAATATGATACCGTCACCAGTGTCACAAGATTGGCATGTCTCACATTTATGGGTTATTGAGCTCAGTGAATTCAAACATTATACTGTGATAGGGTCTTAGGGTGCCACCTCAGCAATAAGGGAGTTTGTGAAATTTCATGCCTGCTAGATAAACCACAGTTAACGGTAAGTGGTATTATTGGAAAGTGTAAGCATTTAGGAACAACAGCAACTCATGAAGCGGAAGACTACATAAAGCGGGGTCACAGAGTGCTGAAGCACATGGTGCATAAAAATCGCCAATACTCTGCCGATTCCATAGCTGAAGAATTAATCACACAAAAGCAGGAGCTTCACAGCGCTGAGCAGCTGCAACAAAGCCTCTCATCACAAAGTACAATACCAATCAGACCATGTGAAGCATGCCGCCATTGGACTCTCGAGCAATGGAAACGTTTGCTGTGGGGTAACGAATCGTGCTTCTCTGTTTGGCAGTCTTATGGGAGAGTCTGGGTTTGGAGGATGCCAGGAGAACATTAACTGATGGCATTGTGCCAACTTTTAAGTTTGGTGGAGGAGGGACAGAAGGAAGGCAGTAAAAAAACAATATAAGGCAGTTTACATGACAAGGCCTGCAGTTCTCCCACTCTCTTGGCCGAAGTTATAGCCACTAAGACGCCATTTTCTGAGTCAGCCTTAGTAAGGCACAATCCGTTTAAAAGGTGGTCCACAAAGCTTATCCAGGACCGAGTTGAGGTCCTAAGGAAGAAAAGGAGATTGGGAATTTGTAGATAGCTTTGACAAAACTCCTAACTAATGGCTCCTGAGCCAAAGAATGGTCTGAAAGAGAACTTATAGCAAAAATGTGAATTGAGACCCCCTTGATATCTTGTTAGTAGAAAATGTAGAATCCGAAGAACCAAAGCCTTTAGAAGGTATTCACCCAAAGGCAAACCCCATATGGTAAAAAGCTTCCCAAATTTGGTTATAAGTAATGGAAGTAGACTGCTTTTAAGACTGGAGAAGAACTTCTATACGATCAGTTGAGATTCTCTGATTTCTTTGGATGCTTTGTTCAGTAGCAATGCTGGCATCTGCCATCGATCTAAAACACCGAGGGGAACCTTCACATGTTCCAAAATTCTTAGTTAGAGAATGATAAGATTGGTGAGCCCGGTCCACTGGCATTATGACAAGGACTCTTGGTTTTTCCTTCCGAAGAACTATCGAAGAACTCGGGAATCAGGGGACTGGGAGGAAAGACATGAGCCAGGTTGTAGGTCCATGTAACCGACAAGGCATCCAGAATCGCTGGCATATCTACAGTCCTCAAGGAACTGAATCGTGGAAGCTTTGCATTTGGTTTTGTAGCCATGAGGTCTATTTCTGGTGTACCAAATTAGAGGATGATTTCTGTAAAAAGTTTGTTACTGAGCTCCCAGTCTGTCTGCCAGGATACTGTGATGACCTGCAATGTGAACCGCTGATAATAACAAAGCCATTATTTTTGCACACAACTGTCCCAGAGAACTGGATCATGTCCCCCTTTCCTTTGTTAAATAAGCTACAGCATTGTCTGAGTGGACCTGCACCAGAAGGCCTATGACAAATGGACTGAGCCGCAGAAGCGCCATCCACACTGCTAAGTTCCAAAAAGTTTGAAGAGTGTCCTCCGTCTTTTGATCCCCTACAGTCCGTTTGTTATGTGGCCAGGCATATGCGTCACCCAACCCATCTTTGAACAGTCTGTGGAAATGTGGCACCAAAAGCCTTGATGGAGGGGCATACCTTTTTTGAGGCGAGTGTGTACTAGCCACCAAGCAAGGTTGGCTTTCAACAGTCTGTGGATACTCCTTTCCAGAGTGTGAGGCGTCCCTTTCCCACAAACTTTACTGCGGATAGATCTAGAATAAGGCGAAAAGTCATGTCTGGTTTTTGAACCAAGAAGATTCTGGAATAAGTGCCTGTTCCTGCCTCTGCCCAAAGTACTGGCTCTACAGCCTTCGTATCCAGGGGTTTTTGAACTTCCAGCACAAGGGTTCCAGCACAAACAGATGAACTTCAGTAGCCTTCTGAGACAATCTGAAGAACCCAAATGTCTTGTGGTGGAAAAACAATAGCCTTCCTCCAACCGACATTTAGAACGTTTTCCTTAGACAGTGTTTCCTTTAAAAACTATGCTTAGAGGCCGCATCTAATGACCAAGCTTTAAACTATAGGGCATGTCTAGCGACCCCATAGACTTTGCAGCTAGACGAGTAGCCTCAAGAGATGCATCACAAAGAAAAAACGGAAATATTAAGTTAGTCATTCAACAGTTTGTTGGTCCTTGGAGGCACGGGAACTAAAAGCATCTTTTATTTGTGCTAACCAGCTCTTTTGAGCCATAGAGACTGCAGAAGCTGTAAGCAATGGTTTGCATTGCACCTTTAAGGCCAGATAAGTATTTCTCAAGGCAGTAACCTGGAGTAATCTTCAATAGACGTAGTGCGTTTAAGTAAACAAGAAACAGCCGTGTCAACAGAAGGACTTCAAAGACCTTTGATTCTTCCTTATCCAACAAAAGTAAAGGATTTAAAATGTTTAGAAATCAAAAGCATTCTTGTCAGGATATTTCCATTCTAATTGCATAATTAGTTTAAACAATGTTGTAATGGGTGTAAAGGAAATATTTTAGGGTATGTGGCCAAAAAGAATCGCCCAAAACTTGTCAGTAAACATCACCAGGGGCTCCTTCAAGATGCTACAGTTCAGGCAGTCATACACGACCGCGCATGAACAACGCCAACTCCATAAAATTGTCAGATGTCCTGGAACCCACCTGGAGGAACTCCTGATCCCTGCCCGACCGGGAGGCACCACCGCGGACCTCAAGAGACGAATGACCCCAGTAAGTACCTGTAAAGAAGAGTGTGACCAAGGACAGGAAAATGCTGGGGAATCACTGCTGCCGGAGGAAGTGTATTTAACTTCTGTTTCTTTTCAGGTTCCTGTCCTGCCCAAAAGAGCGAAGAAGAAACCCAAGGTATCATGCCGCTTGGGGGAAGGGGAAAAATGGGGGGGGGTGGACGACGACTAAACCAATGAGTTACATCTCAGATTTTACAGGCCTATATTAGCATGTTAAAGTTCATGGCAGTACAATGAGAAAAAGACTGAAGTATGGTTTGTTTGGAAGGGCTGAAAGGAGAAACTCTCTATTCTCTATAAAGAACATGACAGAACAGCTTACGTTTGCTTAAGTTGCATCTGAAGCTTCTGGAACAATGCCCAATGGACAGATGATAGCAAAGTGGAGATGTTTGGCCTTAATCCACAGCGCCACGTTTGGCGAACACCAAACACAGCATATATGAGCACAAACATCTCATCTCAAAAACATAACAATTGTCAAGCAGTGGTCAAGGCGTGATTATTTGGGCTTGTTTTGCAGACACAGGACTTGGAAACATCGAGTCGATCATTAACTAATTTGTATAGCCCGGACCACCCCGCGGAGACTGGAGATCTCTGGTCGCTGGGGCCACTACAGAAGTGGAGATCAGCCGGCGTGCGTACGATAGCCGCGGCCCGTCCCGGGAAAACTTCTAACTGCAGCTGCTCGGGGGCCCTTCGACCGATCGCTTCGCTTTTTGTACCGGACATCCCCTGGACCTGAGCTATCCATCGCGCTCCCCGGGATCGTCATACTGACGGTGGGGCTCGGTGGCATAAGAGAGGCGCCGGACTGTCTGGGCAGGCTGGGAAGACGTGGACATGATTCATGGTCTTTTCCTCACCTAACCTGTATATAAGTCCATGCCCACATAAAGTGTGTTACTTCCCTGGATAATTAGTTTCGTCTAATGCTTTCGAGGCTCGCTGGATCACTAACTTTTCAGGACAATTACCACACTGTATTCAGCTACGCTTCGGCGGGCTGCGGTGCAGCAAAGCTAAAGACACCGGACCAGTTCGTGAGCCCTGCTCCACTAGTGTCGGATAGCGCTGGGAGCAGTTAACCATTTTGATCCCAGCAGGAAGCATCGCAGAACCGACAGGCATTCCCAGCAGGGGTACAGGGCGTGCATACTGAAATATTCTCGAATGTGAGGTGGCGAGAGCTGTGCATAAATGCCTGCCAACCTCAATGAACTGATGCAATGTGGAAGATTTTTTCACATTCTTCTTTAACCCCTTGACTGCTAACGACGGCATGGTGCCGTCGCTAGCAGTCCCAGTCAGGTGCTAACGACGGCACCATGCCGTCGCTAGCACTCTCCTACCTTGATGGGGGTCTGTGGACCCCCATCACCACCTACCCCGGCGATCTGCCCCTCATTTTGAAGGGCATCACTGGGACCACCCGATCCGGCCGGTGACGTCGCGCGTAATGACGCGATGACGTCACCGCGCAACTTTATTGAAAACTGACAATTGTCAGTTTTCACGGTATGGGGGCATGCTGCTTAGATGCCTGTATCTCAGGCATCTGAGCAGCTACAGACCCCCAACATATACCGTTGGAAAGGTAATCGCCTCACCTTTCCAACGGTATAATGCTTGTAAAAAAAGAATAAAAAATATTATGTTAAAAAAAATAAAAATGTACAAAAAAAGTAAAAAAAATGATTTGGGGGTCTCTAAAGGCAGATAAATAAAGATCAAAATTGCCTAGAGACCCCCAAATTAAATTATCTAAACATAAACTGGTTTAACTTTAAAAAAAAAAAAGTTTAAGTATTCTAGCTAAATGATCACTGTGGTAGCCAATGTTACCACAGTGATCATATAGCTATAAAAAGTCACATTCCCTTTTTAAAAATGGCCGATACTAAATTTTAACCCCATGATCCCTTTGATCATGGGGTTAAATTTAGCCAATGGTAGAGGAAGGCAATTTTTGAAATCCAGATGAACTGCAAAAATCAGCCGTATAGCCTGTAGTACGTAAGTTAACCATGTCATCCCTGGAGCCCCTTGCATTTTTACTGCAAAACTTATTTTTGCTGTAAAAGTGATTTTTTTCTCCCTTTACGATCATCTCTTTGGGATTGTAAGGGGAAAGAATGGTGTGTGTGCTTCTGCGAGTGAATGTATGGAAAGTATGGTGTGTGCTTCTGCGAGTGAATGGAGATATGAAAAGCGTGTGAATGGTCAGTAATTAGGGTTGAAGCCTTGACGTGGCATTACTGCTCACGTAAGAAGTTAAATTATGGCACAAAAAGTACATATTTTCAAAAACTACACCCCTCGACGCATCAAATGAGGGGCTGCGTGTGTTTCTAGGACAAACCTGGAGTGCGCAAGACACAAATGAACATGTCGCTATGGTTAGAAAAAACATATTTTCTAGCCAAAGCGACATATTCCATCATTATCTGTGAACTCAACTTTTGTCCTAGAAATACATGTAACCCCTCATTTGAAGCTCCAAGGGGTGTAGTTTCTTGAAATGTGTACTTTATGTACCCTAATTTAACTTCCCAGATGTCTAGACCACTTTATCTTTAGATATGGCAGATTGGAGAATCTTGTTAAAAAATTGTCTTAAAACATTTAGGGGTGATGGCTGCATTTAGACAGCTCTAGACAGCTGGGAAGTTAAATTATGATACATAAAGTATATATTTTCAGAAACTACACCTCTTGGCGCATCAAATGAGGGGCTGCATGTGTTTCTAGGACAAACCTGGAGTGCGGAAGACATAAATGAACTTGTCGCTTTTAATTTTATTTATTTTTTATTTTTATTTGTGTGATATTCACTTATTTGTTGTGCAAGTCAGATTTGTGATACAAATACAAATAAGACCTCATTTGCTGCGGCTGGGGGTGTAGTTTCTAAAAATATATAGTTTTGTTGGCATATTTTAACATCCCGGGCAGCTAGAGCTGTTTAATTGACGCAGCCATGCATTAAATTTAAAGATGAATTTTGTGATAGTCTAATAAATTTAACTTTTAGCAATAAAATATTAGAAAAACACAGTCTACTGTTCTCAATGTCTGTTTATTTTAGACCGGTTACCTACTACAAATATTTAGCAACACAGCTTTTGATATTAGGGTTTAGAAAAATAACATTACAAACTAGTTTTTATTGAGTTGGAAGTGAAAAATTACACTTTTTTTCCCATTTTTGGCTGTATTTTGCAAACCTAATGAGACATACACATATAAAAATGGTATATTTGGAATCTGCTGGGTGTGCTGAAAAAAACAATATATGGTTTGTATAGTTTATTCCCAAGAAATGTACTTGAAACACATTTAAACGTGAGATGCACCAAAATGCCGAAAACCAGCTTAGCACCAGGGTGTGAAATGGCTTAGCAGCCAAGGGGTTAAAGCAATAATGAGACTGAAGTCATATAAAAAAAAACAAAAAACCAAAACACAATTATGTCAGGTTATTGCTAAAAGTGGTTCTACACTATTAAGTCATCAAGTGTAGTTCATTTTTCACACATGGCTTCTCCATTTTGCCATTATTAAATAATGACATGGTGTAATATGTCATGTGTTGTTCCGAGGTTGTATTTACCTAATTTTAGACCTGCTAAGGAACAGATGATTGATGCGATGATGATGAGGATGATGATATGTAAAACCATACTAAAAAGCCATTTCTAAAAAGTAGCCAACATGGGGTATTTTACTAGAAGCACTTGCAACGCACCAACCTGACCATCAATTTTTGTAAAAGTTAACCATTAACTATGGGAAAAGGGGGTGAGAGCACTGGTGGGGTTAGCACAGAAATAATGGTGTTGATAGTACAAAACATGCTGTCCAAGATTATTTGTCACTGTTTTAACCATGAAAAGAATGAGTAGTAACCTTAATAGTTTTTTTAGCAACGCGAGAAGACTTGGAAACAAATGGGTGAGTGGAATATTTGTTAAGTATGAACAATATCACGGAAACGTGGTAGGATGATACACATGACTGGTCAGTAAACTTACAAGGATATTCACTTTTTAGAAGGGACAGAGTAAATAGAAAAGGGGGAGGGATTTGTTTATAGGCAATCCCTAAACTTAAGCCCAGTATTAAGGAAGATGTGCATTAGAGCCCTGCACGGGACTACTTTTTTAATCCCGCTCCCGCAGCTTTTAATCCCGCCCACTCCCGCAATGTGGGTGTTCCGCTCCCGCCACATTTGTGGCCAATCATGCCCGCCTCCTTACCCGATTTCCCGCGCAGTCCCGCGTGGCTGCCCTCGAGTTGTTCCCTCACGGCGTCTCTTCTCTTGCTCCGCCCAGGAACAAGGCAGAGTCACAGGAGGTGACGTCACATCACGTGACTCTATTTTGTTCCTGGGCGGAGCAAGCTAGGAGACACTGTAAGGGAGCAGCGAGAAGGCAGCCTTGCAGGACTGCGCGGCATTACCGGGACCCGCAGGTACAGTGCCTGACCGCCCGCAGCCCCAGCAAGACCGCCCGCGCCCGCAAGTTTTTTGACTCGCAGTGCAGTCCTCTAATGTGCATGATGACAATAGTAATGTGGAGACGCGGGTGGAAATTAACCTATATGGTAGAACAGGGCTCAACAAATCCCAGAAGCCAGGTCGCCATGGCGACTGATAATTGTGTCCTGGCGGCTAGGTGTTTGTGAGCCAAACCTATAATTGGGTTTAGGATACAAATCCCCCACGGCGTTGCAGGGGACTTGGATCCTCCTTTCCGGCAGCAGCGGGCGTCTGTGCGATGCAGACAACCCCGCTGCTGCCGCCGCCGGCTCCACCCACCCTCCTCACTAAACAGGGCTGTCACCGCCCATGAAGGTCACCGAGTCGCACTGGCCAGCTGACTCAATTCTATTTCGGATCAACGGGGACGGCTTCTTAAAATGCCACCCCTGTCGATTCAAAATAGAAGTGAATCAGCCGGCACCTCTCAATAACTTTCGTGGGCGGCACCAGCGCTGCTCAATGACCTTTGTGGACGGTGCCAGCCCCGTTCCGTGAGGAGGGTGGGTGGAGCCACCGGCAGCAGCAGCAGGGTTGTCTACATAACTGGGGACAGAGTTAATTAATTGGATTAATTAATGGTGCTTTTCAGTGTGGGCAAAGTGTGAGACTGTGAGTGCTGGGGCAAAGTGTGAGACTGCGAGTGCTGGGGTAAAGTGTGAGACTGCGAGTGCTGGGGTAAAGTGTGAGACTGAGTGCTGGGGCAAAGTATGAGTGTAGGGCAAAAAAGTGCTGGCTTCTAACATTTTTTAGCTGGCTCCTAGATTAAAAAAAAAATTGTCAAGCCTTGTAGTAGAAAGAGTCACACACTACTTGTGGGTGTATGCTACACGCCACAGGTGGAAGATCTGCTGCTATTTCAAATTGAAAAGGCTGCAAATAGGAATGAAGTTTTAATCATGGGAGATTTTAATTACCCAGATATAGATTGGAATAGTGGAACTTGTTCCACTAAGGGCAGCAAGTTTCTGAACCTGCTTAATGACCAATTTATGTCGCAATTAGTAGAGACTCCAACCAGAATGGATGACTGTCTGGATCTGGTAATAACTAACAACGAGGAACTTATCTCAATCATTAAAGTAAGAGAACACTAAAGTAATAGTGACCATAACATGATTTCATTTGAGATTAATTCCAAAAAGCAAATGGGTAACTGCTCTACCAAAACACTTAATTTCAGAAGGGTAAACTTTGACAGGCTAAGGTCAACCACGGAATATATAGACTGGGATGAATTGTTCTCTGGGTTAAACACAGAGGACAAATTAAATACCTTTAAGCACACATTGCAAAGTTACACATTCCAATATATACCTATGGGAAACAAATACAAAAAGAAACAAAATCAAAACCAATGTGGCTTACCTGGAAAGTAAAACAGGAAATAAGGAACAATTGGCATTTCAGCATTATAAAAGCGAGGGGTCGGTAGTATAATTTATGGCATACAAAGATGCCAACAAAGCCTGCAAAAAGGAGATTAAAATGGCTAAACTAGAAAATGAGAAACTTATTTCCAAGGTAAGTAAAACCAATCCCAAGAAATTTTTTGGTATGTAAAAAAAGTTAAAGGTAGAGAATGATGGTACATTGTTATCTGAAACTGGTTGGTGAGGACAGAGAGAAAGCCAACATCTTAAATGCTTTTTTTTTTCTTCTGGTTATACTAGGGCTGCAACAACTAATTGATAATAAAAATAATCGACAACGTATTTCATTATCAATTAGTTCAATCGATTTTTATGCGTTATAAAATTAGGGTTTTTTCAGAGCAAATGCTCTGAAAAATACCCCTCATTATATAATCCGTCTCAGTGACTCACAGCAGCAATTCCTACTTACCAGTCCCTCCCTGTAATCACTGTGACAACTGGCCCCTCCCCTTCCTTCTCCCAGAACCACATGGCTGTGACACTCATCTAACCAAGTATGAAATTAATATTTGGGCTGCTGAAAGTTAGGGGAGGTGGGGGTTTGGCAAGAAAATATGTTTTTTCTAACCATAGCGACAAGTTCATTTATGTCTTGCGCACTCCAGGTTTGTCCTAGAAACACATGCAGCCCCTCATTTGATGCGCCAAGGGATGTAGTTTCTGCAAATGTATACCTTTTGTACCATAACTTAACTTCCCAGCTGTCTAGAGCTGTCTAAATGCAGGCATCACCCCTAAATGTTTTAAGACAATTTTTAACAAGATTCTGAAATCTGCCATATCTGAAGTTAAAGTGGTCTAGACATCTGGGAAGTTAAATTAGCGTACATAAAGTACACATTTCAAGAAACTACACCACTTGGAACTTCAAATGAGGGGTTACATGTATTTCTAGGACAAAAGTTGAGTGCACAAATAATGAAAATATGTTTTTT
>VKOC01017033.1:0-11707 GCA_009364415.1 Spea multiplicata
GATCGTGAGAAGGGGGGTAGGGAGGGAGAGGGTAGATTGTGAGAAGGGGATAGGGAGGGAGAGGGTAGATCGTGAGAAAGGGATAGATGGGTTAGGGATAGATTCTCGCACCGGGGCCCTGAGGTTTCTAGTTACGCCCCTGATAGTGGTAGAGAGTTCCAGAATGTGGGAGCAGCATGACAGAATGCGTTGAAGACGGAATTTGTGTGCACTTTGGGTAATGAGAGAAGAGACATATGTAACCAAATAACTAGAATATATTTAGTTAGTAGTACCTTTTCCTTCTCATACAATATTTTACTTATACAGACAACAGATACCACAATGATAAGATGTTGATTCTCTCATATTGAGAATAGCTTGGAGAACATTTTAAATTACACATGTATACGTAGATACAAATAAAATAAGCATTTGGGTATTGTTGCATCTTGGTTTTCAATCATTTGTAACTGGTAACAGATCAGATTTTTTACATGTGGCCCACTTTTGCAATGCGGAATGTCGACTAAGTGGAGGTTGATAGAAGGTTCTAGCAGTTGTGGATTGCTAGAGTGAAAATATATTGCAAGCAACATCCCAAATTTGTTTTAATCATATATTTTGTGTATGCTCAACTCAATACAGCGCTTCCGCCGGTGAAAACAATCCAATGGTAACAAAAAGGGGGTGCACTGCAATTAGCCTGTATAATGCATCAGGTGGAGTTGAGACTGTAGCTTGTCTAAAATTGCCAGCATAGCTTACATGATGTCTTCTGCTGTCTATCAGCAATGTGGTTGTTAGGATATGTGTTTCTATGAATAATTTATAATCTTCTTATCTGCTCCTTCTCCACAGGCCAATAAACCTTTTTTCAGGTTAGTGTATATAATGTATATTTACAGTTTAAAAATAATTTTGTAAAAATTACTTAATTTCACATACTAAAGTACTCCATTTCAGTGCATTTTTTGTGCTTGGTGTTATTAATTGTAGGGGTGAAAATGCCTTCAGCTAGTAACTTTATGGAAACTGCACCTATTTAAAATGTAATAATGTTCAGAGCCAAATGTGTACATGTGTGTGTATGTGGTATGTGTATATGTGTCTGCGTATTGGCTTGGATTAATATAGTATCAACATGAAGTTCTATTGGTGTTACCAAAGGGATTCACAAAATCAACACTTTTCAAACTTCCAGGAGGCATTTCTGGTGTCAGCTATGCTTAGACCATTATTTTTGCAATATATGACAACCTTATTTCCTTTCTAGAACCTTTGATAAAACTCCTATTAAGTAGAGTATCGACCAGCGATTTGCCCAGCTGAAACTTCAATCATTCCTTCATCCTTTAGACATTTCATTAACCTCCACTTCAACCAGTCTATCAATGTCTTTTAAAACACATTTAGTGTTTAGTGTTTTGTATTCAAGAGTTCTGTTAATTCACATAAAATACAATTATACAGGGTATATGTACAATAGTTTATTCCCCTTTTGCATTTCTGCATCAACATGTGAGGCTGCCATCTAGTACCTATATATGAATAATTCATTACTTCAAAAACATAAAACAAACTCCATTTTATGCTATTTCATCTGTCACTTTTCCATGCTTTTTTCTTCTTCATTAGTAGTTAACTCTGCACTGGTTGGCATTATTTATGAGATAAATAATTTTAATATAAGTGCAAACGATATGTGAATACAAGAGGGATAAATATGTGGAGAAGCAAAAAATAGCCATTTAACAAACGTGAGTGACAGAGTAATTATTTGGAAGATTATGAAGTTTAATCACTAAAAAAGAGTTTTAACTTTCTTAATTCATTTATTATGAAGGACCAACAATAATATAGTTGGCCTGGTATATTTCAATTATGATTATTATTTATTGTTTTATATAGCGCCATCAAATTCCGTAGCACTGTACAATGGGTAGACCGGACACAACAAGTAGTATGTAACATACATACAGAGACAACAGGTGAAGAAGACCCTACTCAAACGACCGTACAGTCTAGAGGGATTTAGGGTGTATTACACAATAGGTAAAAGTGCAGTTGTTAGGGATAGACCAGCCACACTAGTAAAAGTATTACAGGAGAGGGACTAGGAAAGGTGAGCTAAAGGAATATGGGAGGGCGTTAATGTGCTATGTTGTAAGCATCCTTAAAGAAGTGGGTCTTGAGGGATTTTTTGAAGGAATAAAGGCAGGGGGAGAGACTGATAGACTGGGGGAGAGCATTCCAGAGGATAGGGGCAGCCCTTGAGAAATCTTGTAAGTGTGCATGATCGCTAGGAATCAGAGGAGAGGATAGAAGGAGATCATTGGATGAGCGGAGAGATCGGTTAGGAGTGTATTTAGAGATGAGTGAGGAGATGTAGGGAGGGGAACCACTGTGAAGGGCTTTGAAAGTAAGAGTGAGGATTTTGAAAGGAATCCTGAAGCGCACAGGCAGCCAGTGAAGAGACTGACAGATGGGAGAGACGTTAGCAAAGCAATGTGAGAGGAAGATAAGTCTGGCAGCAGCATTCATGGTGGATTGTAGAGAGGTGAGACGGTTAAGAGGGAGAACGGCTAAGACAGGGTTACAGTAGTCAAGATGGGAGATAATCAGGGCATGGGCAAGAGCCTTAGTGGCATGCTGTGTTAGGAAGGGACGGATAGGGCAATGTTTTTAAGATGGAGGCAACAGTTTTTACAGACAGACTGAATATGGGGTGTGAACGAAAGGGTGACACCAAGACAGCGTGTATGAGTAGACGGGGAGATGATAGCACCATTAACATTGAGGGAGATAGATCGGGGAATCTTAGCATTGGAGGGACGGAAGATGAGTTCAGTTTTGGAGAGGTTAAGTTTCAAGAAAGTGCAGACATCCAGGTAGAGACAGATGCAAGGCAGTTAGTTACACGATCTAAGACAGAGGGAGAGAGATCAGGGGAGGATAGATAAATCTGGGTGACATCAGCGTACAGGTGGTATTGAAAGCCAAAGGATGAGATCAGTTTGCCAAGGGAGGAAGTGTAAAGAGAGAACAGAAGGGGTCCTAAAACTGAACCTTGGGGTACCCCAACTGAGAGAGGGAGGGGAGGGGAAGTGTTACTGGAGATAGAGACGCTGAAGGTACGATCAGAGAGGTAGGAAGTGAGCCATGAGAGAGCAGTATCACGGAGGCCAAGATCATGAAGCGTTTGAAGGAGAAGAGGGTGGTCCACAGTGTCAAAAGCAGCAGAAAAGGTCCAGTAGGATTAGCATGGAGTAGTGGCCCTTGGATTTAGCAGTAAGTAAGTCATTAGTAACTTTAGTAAGGGCAGTCTCAGTAGAGTGTCGAGGGCGAAAACAGATTGAAGAGAGTGAAGCAGGAAGTCTAGAAACTTAGGTAATTGTATATAAACAATTCTTTCAAGAAGCTTGGAGGTGAAAGGAAGCAGAGAGATGGCACGGTAATTGGAGAGATCAGTCGGGTCGAGGGAGGACTTTTTTAAGATGGGATTAATGGTAGGACGATGGGACAGATCCAGTAGTGAGAGAGAGGTTGAAGATATGAGTTAGAGTAGGGACAAGGGTAGATGAAAAAGACTGGGTGAGATGGGAAGGGATGGGGTCAAGGGGGCATGTGGTTGGACAAGAGGAAAGAAGAAGACCATGTACATCCTCTTCAGTGACAGCAGAGAAATTAGTGTAGTGAGGGGAGAAGAGGTCAGTGGGTAGGAGGGCTCATTGTCGGAGGGTGAGGGCAGGGAGGTGACTGTGCAGATATGTCATTTCTGATAGTTTGAATTTTATTATTGAGGAATGTGGCAAAGTCAGATGCTTTAAGGAGAATCAATTGTTTCTCTCATCTATCTCTGCTTGAGAGATATACCAAGGGTGCCCTCACCAAAACAATCTCATCACAGCTAAAAAAAAAGAAAAGGTCACTTCTGCTTGCTTATCCTCTTGGACCAATCTGTGGCCTTTGGTACTGCTGACAACCCCTTCTGTAAAACCTTCTTACAGCATACAGATTCACCGTACTTTTAGCAACCCAATTATCTGGCACTTGCTCTCTGCTGGTGTGGCTCAGACAACCTCTTCTAACTTGTCTTATTGTCTTTCTTAAAGACATTAAATGACATCCCACTACCTTAAATATCTCTAAGACTACGCTTCTGGTAATTATCCTGTCTCCACTATCCACAACTCTTGGTATCGCTATCAGTGTTAAGAATTCACCAATCTTCAGACAAAGTTCATTGCCATGGTGTCACACTTGACTCCACTACCTCCTTCACTATTTATATCCAGTAGCTTACCAAATCCTGCTGCTGTCACTGTCAAATATCTCTCATATTTATCTTTTCCTCACACAAGATCCAACCCAAATACTTATCAATGTCCTTGTAATATCCAACCACTCAAATCTATCCTGAACACTGCTATCAGACGAAAAATTGTTTCCCATTGCTCTTCTTCTGCTGCCCCATTATGCCAGTCCCTCCACTGGCTCACCATATCCACCAGAATTAAGTTGAAGCTCCGGACACTGACCTACGGAGCACTTAACAATATTACATATCCTATATATCTGATCTTAAATACTCTGTCTTCTTTGCCTTTCCAACTTTCATTTCTCTTTCTATCACCCCCCCCCCCATTCCCACTCACATATCTAGGATTTTGACCATGTTGTACCTGCATTTTTTTCCTAGACTCTCTCCTACTTACTCTAATTTTAAAACATTCACTGAAAACCAACCTATTCACAGATCCATATAACCTCCCCTCCTAATACCCTCAATCTGCGTCCTAAAAAAACAATCTGCACAACTAACTTCTCCACATCATTCTTGCTACAATCAAATCATCCTCATCCAAATATCCATTCTCCTTCTGTCTCCTGATTAATTAATTATGTGATCTGTGTGGACTGTTTATTATGGATAACAGCCATTGTATATGGCTGTTATTGTATATTTATTTTTCAAAATGGTACCACTGAAATATTTACAATAGCACTGACATTAAAAAAATGCACTTAAAAAAGATTAGTATTTATCACAAATAGATTGCAATAATTATGAGTCTAAGTGGTTCCAGTTTTATAGGCATCAACATAGATGTTGTTAGCCTCCATTTGACCATTGCAAAGCTTCATTAAATGATATATAATATACTAACCCATAAAAATGATAGCGCTCACTTATATAGAATAAGTGAGCGCTATCATTTTTATGGGTTAGTATATTATATTGCATTTAATGAAGCTATTCAATGGTCAAATTGAGGCTAAGAACATCTATGTTGATGCCTATAAAACTGGAACCACTTAGACTTAGTTTCCTTGTGCTGAGTCTAATCTTAGAAGAACTTGTGGGCATTCTTGGGAAACCTTGTTTTAGTGATCTACATTGCTTTCTGTGTTACTCTTTCTAGTGTATGTATCTTTCATCCCTAATATGGTATTTAAACTACTGTTGTTCTCTACTTTCTGTTGTCTTATATTTTCCTCCAGGTGTCTCTCTACTCCATCTAGAGATATTTTACTAATGTTTTACATTTCACATTTTTCTAGAGTTTTTCACATTGCCTCAGTAGATAAACTACATTTGAACATGATACATAATTTTAGTATGATAAAGAATGTTAAGTCTTTAATGCAAGACTTGAGGCATTATTATTTTGACAAGAAAACGTGATTTAATACAAACAGAAAACATGAATGTTGGCACTGGCCTCTTAAACCCGAGCTGTTCATCAAATTATTTTTAGCAGAATGATAACAATGTTGATGCTTTCATCCTTATTTATTTACTGTATAACTAGAACGTCCTTGAAATTCCAGATTTAAGCAACATTTTAAACAAAATTTCTGGGAGCAAAAACTTTCAACAAAAATATTCTGTAATTGCGACAAAACATACATTACATACAGCTGTTTTTCTAAAATGTGAAGAATCTCAGAGTAGATCTAAAACTGTAAAAAATATAAATTAAAAGGAAGAGAAAAAGGTCCATGAGAACAGCTATAGTAATGACAGTTGAAGCACAGACGTAACACATAATGTTTAAGCCTCTCACAAGCTGTGTTGAGCCTAACCCTCTTTATGGTGGGCCTTCCTTTCCTTGTATGTCTCATATTGTGGATTCGATATATCGAAGTGGCAGCTATAACAGCTTCTACTCTTCTGGGAAGGCTTTCAACAAGATTTTGGAGGGTTTCTGTGGGAGTTTTTCCCATTCATCCAGTAGCATATTTGTGAGGTCAGGCGCTGATGTTGGACAATATGCCAGTAAAGTTCTTCCACACCAAACTCATCCAACCATGTCTTTATGCACCTTGCTAACACCTTCCAGCCCTGGGGGAAGTGCTGGGCAGCAGCAGAGGTTGTCTACACGCATCGTGCAGACATCCACCAGCTGCTAGACATTGGTAAGTTGGGGGGCAGAGTGGCATATCAGGGGGGGCAGAATGGCATATAGGGGGGTGGCATATATGGGGTCAGATGTGCATAACTAGGGTGCAGGTGGGTAACTAAAAGGTAATAAAAACATGAAATGCATTTTTCTTAATCATAGTTTTCTATTAAATATATTATTACATGTGAATTATTATTTACTAGTAAAACTTTTTTCTTATAGGGTAGTCTTATATTCAGGCTCAAATTTTTTGGGGGTCGTCCTATAGCAAATACTATATTTAAGATATAGTGATTAAATATATTACTTGCAAATCACTTGGTAGCTTCCTGGGAATTATGCAGTTTATTAATATATTTAATTCCTTGACGTAAGTATATAATGTGTTAAATTGCAATCAAGTTCCTTTGTAAAGGGGGAACTTGGGTAATGATCATAACCTACGCAACATGTGTAATTGGTGGAGTTTACTAAATTAAGTAATGTATATTATAAAGAGGAAAATGACCTGTGCTGCAATAGTGCTGCTAGTAAAGTGCACATCCTTACTCCTGACATAGCAATCTCTCAAGAATTGTCTACCTTAATTGACATACGAGCAGCATATACACGGCAAGCACATAGGAACATTTAAAATACACTCATCTAACCTGCGTTGCCATTATTTGTATGTTAAAATCCAGTCCTATAATTACTACAAACTTATATGCAATGATAATTGCCGGGCGAGCGCTGCTCCTCCGGTTCTCCGGGTCAAAACCCCGAATCCTCCGGGTCGCGGGAGCAGGGTCTTGACACGCCCCGCTCCCCGCCCATTTTTTCTGTTAAATGGAAATAGAATAAGAACTGGCCCATCTAGTCAGCACATTTAAAAAACTTAATCAGTTCTTAGTCTTGTCTCAGATTTATGACAGCCATATGTTTACCCCATGCATGTTTAAATTCCTTCACTGTATTAGAATAAGAATTACTGGGTCGGCCATTGTCTAAAAGTCCTGGTGACCATATGTGAAATGGTAAGTTATTTTCTTTAACGTTAATCTTGCTCAAAAATGAAAAAAAAGACAGAAAGAATGACCTTCTAGTAGCATTAGAAACTCTTCAGTCAGAAATGATGAGGAGCACTTGCCTGTGTGTTACTTTTGTCTCCTTTGTACTCAACAGTGCAACATGAATACAGTATATTAAACACAGCGGCAGATGTAATGACTGTGACATAGCAAGCACCAGGGGTGCCTGAATATATAGCCTGAATATATAATTATATGCAGGTGCTCTGAAAATACGACATGTACTAAGAATGAAATTAGAACAGAAGGCACAAACGAATGCTTCTTATGTCTGGCTAATAACCATATAAAATGCGCAAATACTTCTAAAAAGAGCTGTTAGTTAAATTAATAGTCTCTTCTCTTAAAAACAGAACTGCATATTAGCCTGCATAAGTAACCTTTTAAAGTGGCATTATATCACATTGAAAATTCATTTTAGATAGCTATACAAATTGGGGTTTAATCGCTAGGGGAGACAACTGGTTGGAGAATTTGCAGTTGAGTTGTAGTTTCGCCTGACTGACTTTACATTCCGTTAAGAAAAAGGCCAGCCTCTCGTGGCTCTGTATAAAGCATATTCAAATCTGTGAGAGTTTTTCAAAGCCACCTCATTGTTTGACAACGATAGCCCTTTACAAAGCATGGTAGGTTCAGAGAGTTAAGGCCGCAACTCTCCCGCCAACTCCCGCTGTAAGGATGTTCATTCCTCAGTCCTAATTATGAGAACCTTTCTCCATTTTATGATACGACAAAATGTCATATTGCATTTAGAAGGAAATGGACAGCATGACATATAAATAAAATATTCATTTTGTAGGATAGCTCATGAAAGCTATTTACACAACACTTAACATAATACTATACAATTACTCCATAAGCGTTAATATTTTTTAACACAGATTTTAAGCTATATGTATAAGAAAAATCAACCAACCTGGTTGATTGTAAGATTGTTTGACCTACTGACACGTATCAAACCCTGCATCTACCGGTATTTCCTATTTTCTGCATCAGTGCTAAAGCATTACAAAATCTAGAAGAAAAAAAAAATATTAAAGAAGCAATCAATCAGGAAAGGGGGCATTAGTTGGATTCTATGATATACCATTTTCTCGGCAGAAGAGAAATGAAATTAAAGTGTAAATATGTTATTACAAATACATAAAAAAAACTGCCATATGTTTTGGAAAAATAGTAACTCAATATGTAGGCTTTTTTATTTTGTGTTAATGAATGTCTAGTTTTTAGCAGAGGAGCTTAAATTTAATCAGAATCACCCATTTATGGGGAATTGGAGAAAATGTAATGTGTCGGGCAGATATTTTTTTTGGATGTACACAGAACCAGATTTTTTCTGTTGTGACATACGTAGTACAGTTCATATATTATTAAATTTAGATTAAATTTAGTTCCCCTGCATCTGTTTCTCTTCAAGTTTAACGACCCAGAGGTTGAGCACAATCCTTTTAAAATTTATGTTTTCAAATAATGTTCTTTTAACGGTAGTAGATTTATAAACAAATATTTGATGTGTGAGTGTTTTCTGTTTCCCACAGAACAATCTGCACAACTGCCTAAAATTATCTCTTCTAAAGAAAATGTGACAATGGAATGTTCACTACGCTTACAAGCACTTATCTATATTGCATGTGTTACTCATTTAAAAATATATTATATATACATATTTATAAATATGTTATATATATTATAAATATATAAACATAATATATTTTATATATATATATAAATATATAATACTTATAAAGCATGTTCTTCAGCTAAAAAAGGAAATACTAACGGTATAGATACTCAAAAATACTAAAACTACTTCATATACTGTACATTCAAATAATTTGTAGTATATACAAAAATATATATATATATACACATACGCACCCTCATGTGATTAAGTGCCAAGTAGATAAGAATTATTGGTAGGGTAAGGTTAGGCACTTTTTAAATGTAATTTATTGTTGTTTTTCTTATTTGCATAAAGCTATATTTAAGAGTATACATCATATGCCTTGATCCCCCTCCCTCTGATTTTTGCCATGCAGTAAATGCACGAGATACGCTTAGAACAAAGATGCAGTTTGTACCTTAGGTATGTGCTTTATTTTATTTTTAAGAATGCACATTAAAGTACTCACAGAGCACTTTAATATGCAGGTGTTTTCAGTGGGTCTGTCAGGGGCAACAAACTGTCCCCTTAACTAAAAAAGCCTCTGAAAACATAAAAGTCCTGCTGATGATTATATATATATATATATATATACATACTTGGACTTTTAAAAAGAAATACGTTGCATTTAAATGTCTTTCATCTGGAGGCCAGCATGGTATGTTTGTGCTTCGATTGTATTCTGTGACAGTTTCTTCTTTGGCTTTATCCCAAGTCAGTAGATGCCAGGTTTCTGTTTACTGTAGAGATGTATCTCGCCTTTTCTTTTTTCTTCTGCTCTTTCGTGTCTTTTATTTTTACAGATTTGTTTTTTAACTATTTCAACGCTGGTAGATTCTGTATAATACATACATTGCATCAGCTCATATGGCAACATGTAACACAGAACAGTAGCCAAAGTATGCCTTAAAAATATAAACAATCAGATTTTTTTCACTCAGTAGCGAAAGTAGGAGGAAGTAAGTGCAATCACGCTGTTATATTTTCTAGGACTGACGTGGCCAAATAAACGTTTTGTGTTAGGCTGACCCCATTAACACAGGTATCACACTTGAGATGTGTGAGGTTATCGGGTGTACTTGTAGGTGCGTGTGTGTTTATGTTATAGACTGTAAGGAAGGAAGCTTAAACAAAGTAGGGTGTCGGAGGGCCTATTGGCTGTTCTTGGCACCTTGGCCCAAAAGGTGTCTACCCTGCCTTGTTTATATAACGCAAATGATTGAGAGGGCGAGCGCATTAGGGCTTTGTACAAGGTCACCTATAACTGCCTTTTTAAATACTTAATACACCAAATAAATTTACATTATAAGCTTCAGCTTTTTACTGAGACTTTTCAATTCTAGTAAATTGATTTTGGATTACAGTTAGAACTGCCCGAGCAGCATTTAACAGTTTTGAGAGTTTGGAGAAGACTACTGTAGGGATTTATCTGAATCTTTCATTTAAGCACTATAGTCAATACTGTGTTTCAGTTGTTTTCCATTTCCCGTCTCAGAGGAGTGCAAGGCAGTGTTATTTTTTTTCTATTAAATATACTGTGCTGAAATAGATAATTTAGGAGTTACATTTAATACTCTCTAATCTGTATACAGTATACCTATTAAGGTGCATATCCTAAACAAAAATATCTAGCAAGCATGGCCAGGGGAGGGCTGGCAGCCTAAGGCCTTTGGGGCAAGTCTAGTCAACTGGCCCATTGCACCATCAAAGCGGCTGCAAGCGACATTGAAAGCGGCCGTCGTGCGGCAGTCACTCCGCCAGCGCCTTATGAAATTAAAGTGGCTGGCGTGCACTCACCGCATGCCTCAGCTCTTCATCACACCCCTTTTAAGACGTGGGAAGAGGAGCTGAGGCATGGCCGTTGGGTCTGACAGCCGCATGATGCAGGGGCGTACCTAGAGGATTTGGCACCTGTGGCAGACCCTGTATGTGGCACCACCCCCAAACACACTTTAAAACTGCATAGTTTCTATGGTTAGGCAAACATTGACAGGGGTACAGCATAACTGTTATCATTATATGCTTAGGGATTACGCTGTACCACGGTCAATGTGTGCCTATACATTGAGCCAGACACTGACAACCCCTATCACTATATACTAAGCCAAACATTAATGTGGTGTAGGCTTACCACTTTAGTGACTGGCATAGTATATAGTAGGGATCCACTGAAATGAAAATTAACACATACATATATATAACAACAATCACAATCCTATCATGCCCAGGTTCTAGCATGTGCTGGCTGGCTAGGCATGATAGGAGTGTGATTGCTGTTTGCAATTATATATATATATATATTAACACTGTCATTGAATTATTCTGTCCAATAAAAGTGTTAACACACCAAAGTTGGACCAAAAAATAATTTATAACAGCAATCACACTCCTATCATGCCTAGGCAGCCACTACATGCTGGAATATGGGCATGAAAGGAATGTGATTACGGACTCCCTATGCCAAGCTATCCCCCAACACTTACACATCCATGCTATCTGAAACCCTCATTCACAAACATTCAGCATAACACCCATCACTCTCACACACTTACATTCAGCATAACACCCATCACTCTCACACACCT
>VKOC01017034.1:0-20833 GCA_009364415.1 Spea multiplicata
GAGGGGGTAGATAGTGAGAAGGGGCAGGAGGGGTAGATAGTGAGAAGGGGCAGGGGGGAAGGTAGTGAGAAGGGGCAGAGAGGGGAAGGCAGAGAGGAGGGGAAGAGGTGGTAGATTTTTTTCCTTTCTTTTTTGGGGGATGGGGGCTCCAGAGGAGTAGTCCGCACAGGGCGCTAGAACACTTAAGGCTGACTCTGTATATAGGTATACTATATGGACAAAAGTATTAGGACACCTGACTATTACAGGGACTTTTATGACATTGCACCATAAACACCTAGTTAGTTTTCAGCTAATTTCTCATTATGCTTTATTATGTATCAAAGTGGCATTATTATACATTAAGCTTACAGACATGTGCATAGGGGCGCCCTGGGCTCTGGAGGATCAGTTCTCCAATGGACAGTCTGCCAGTGCATCTACACCACCCAAATAAAGTAGCTGAAAAGTGTAGGCTTCTGTAGCAAGAAAGTAGGGTATACTACATGACCCTGCAGTACAAATGTGACAGCTCTCACCGCATAGCCGAGTGGAGCCAAGTAAATGACACAAAACCTTTACTTTTCCTCTCTGGGCCTAGAAAGTTTTGTGACTACAAATTCAGGATTCTGCATAAGTAAAAATGAAATAGTTCTATTTATTCTAGGGATGTACCAAAATGAAAATTCTGGACCAAAACCGCGAAAATTCAGGTTTCACTTTCCCTACCATTAAAACTAATAAAAAATCCCACACTTTTAATAAAAGTAAGTTACACTCCAAACTGTAAAAAAATTAATTAATGTATATATATATATATATATATATATATCATGAATGTTAACAGCAATCTCAGGCATACCCATATTCCAGCATGTACTGGTTGGCTGGGCATGATAGAAGTGTGATTGGTAATATTGTTATTGTATTTCTTTGTTCAGTTTTGGTGTGTTAACCACAATTTTATTAAAAGTAAGTAACACACCAAAATTGGACAGCAAATTCAGCAATATGACTTGGCATGATAGGAGTGTAATTGCTAACAGCCATCACACTCCTATCATACCTAGGCAACCAGTAAATTCTCAAACCTAGGCATGATGGGACTGTGATTGCTGTTAGCAATCACACTCCTATCATGCCAAGTCAGCCAGTACATGCTGAAACCTGGCTAGCTGCCCCCCTTGTGTATTGATGCGACCAGCAGTATGGGGTCTGTACATCACATACAGCCACCCTGTACCATATCCCCCACTTTCACATCCATGCTATCACACACACACTCATTCATTCACAGATTCATTCCCTCAATCACGCATACTCATTCAAACATTGATCTGTCATCGGGACCCTGAGCGACATCTCTGGAACAGTCCCCTGGAATAACCCGCATTATAGCCGTGCCAGAGTTCCAGAGCCGTGACTGTGTAAACCCCAGTCTTAAAGATGGGTAATAAAAGTAGGTTTTTCTAAATGAGCTCCCTTTCCGTTACTACCACTGATTGTGGCCCACCATGACCACAGTATAACCACAAAAGAGCAACGTGGGGGGACAACAGATGTCCGTAGCGACTCACTTCAAAATGTCGGAGGGCATCACCACAGTTCCTAGCCACCGCACAGTTCCATGCATTTCCGACTAGGTCCTGGTCAGGCGCATGGAGCTTCTCTGGCCATGTAGAGCCCCCATAGCTGGCTAGTCCATGGAAGTCTGGTTAGGGCATACCAGACAGGGTTTTCCCGTCACCCTGTGCAACCCAATGAGCACAGGTTGACTTACACATAATATGGCCATTTGTTTCCTTTCTTTCTATCTGGTCGTTTACCATACTTGGTAAATCTAGGAGGTTAAACCATCCGATTTATCTGGAAATTTAGATCATATACTTTCTTCCAAAGGTCAAGGATTGTGGAGGCAGTTGGCATTATTACTACTGCAATCACAACCCCTCCTAACTTAATTATAACTTTTTAAAGTTCTTTCTTGCTACCTGGCATCAGTATACTACACAGAATAGCCCAACTCCCATGTAAAATAAAAATAAACAACATATGCCTTTCCTAATGATTCAGTTAGCAATCTTCCCTGGGGTGAAGGGGAGAACTGATCACCCATGGAGGTGGGAACATGGCGAGGTAATGAAATGCAATGTTCCTTGACCCCACAATGCAAGCGTAGCTGCAGCTGAAAGAAGCCTCCGGAAAGGCAAGGAGTTAGGTATGTATGTTATGTATGTATGTTAGTGAATGTGTGAGTGTGTTAGCATGAGGTTGTGTCTGTGTAGCCTATATGGGTGTGTATTAGAGGGAGTTTGCTAGTGTGAGTGTATATGTGTAAGTGTGTATTTGTTTGTAGGTATGTGTTAGAGGGAGTGTTTGTGTAAATATATGTGCATATGTGGTGCAATATTAGCTGAATTTGAATTTATTGTGTGAAAGAATGATGCTTATGATGGTCTCCGGAGAACGGTCACAAGCCCCACTGCAAGAGATTTTGCATCTAATAAGATGGCAGCGCCC
Source organism: Spea multiplicata (assembly GCA_009364415.1). NCBI lineage: Eukaryota > Metazoa > Chordata > Amphibia > Anura > Pelobatidae > Spea > Spea multiplicata. Next base: position 2,500 of record VKOC01017034.1, read on the forward strand.
TTTAAGAAATAAACACGTTATCGAAACCCTTTCTGTCCAGACCCTCCTGAGAACTCTGGGAAGGTACTGCATTCAACAATGAGGGTCAATGGAGCCCAGCTTTCTAATCACAATGTGATTAGTAAGATTAAAAAAATGGTAAATAATAAAATTAGTTAAGAAAATAAATAAAAAAATTGTACCATTTAAAAACAATTTTGCAGTGATGTCACTATCAGGGGAGCCATCCCGTTCCAAGAAAATGTAAAAGAAAATCCAAAAATATAAAAAAATAAAATGTTTATTTTTATGAGCAAGCGCTAACAAAGTGCTGTATCTTCCCAAAACTCCTTGTGTACGCTAAAAAGGAGAGGAGAAAATGACAGCTAAACACAAGCACCACACAAGCTTTTCAGCCTTGGTCACGAAGGGCACAAAAAATCCTTTGGATTAAGGAACTTTGTTTTCATTATTTTATATAAAAAAAATTGAAAATGGTTAATTTCATACTTAACATATTAGTTAGCATTATTCAGACTATACCAGTGCTCTCCAGTTGGTCCCAATCCATTACATGATGCCATGGGCCACAGGGATATTTAGAACTTTGCTTTTTCATGTACGTTATTCTTGACTAATGTGATTTTCAAATATACTCTAAGCATGGCTTGTCCCTGTTCTAAACCAAAAAAATAATTGGAGTTAGGGCCCTATATGTATATGTGTGCCGTGTGCACAACAATGGCACCATGAAATATGGGGCTAGTATTCAATTATTTCCAGGACTGATTTTTGCTCCCAGTCTGGCCCTGAACTCAGCAGTGTAGTGCATGTGAGCAGAGTTTTCGTTATTCTGTAGAAGACATGCCCTTATTAGCTGTCAGGTTATAATGGGTGGGGGAGACAACCCAAAACGCTTCCTTTTCCTGTTTCTAGTTATATATGCAGCCTCTCTTGCTTTCCATCCCAGTGAGTCATTAACTTACTGTAGTTATTTTTAATCTCGGTAAATCATAATTGCATTTTTATGATACTTGAGTCCTTTTACAGAGCTATAGTGCTTACTAGACTATTTGCATTTTATTTTCAACAAACATTACCTGTTTCAAATCAATGATAACGAGGACGATCTCTAGCAGCAAACGTGGCAAAAAATTTTCATCCATTTGTCACCACCTGTTATGGGTTCAATAACCTGTGGAAATAACCCGTGGAATTTGTCATTAGTAGCAGTTGGAACAACTCCTGGAACAGCTGGTCTTTTGAACAGAATATCTAGCAATCTAAACTATACTTAACTTTCAACAATGAGATCTACCTACAAATCATGGGGACTGCTATGGGGACGAAGATGGCACCCCAATATGCCAATCTTTTCATGACAGACCTAGAACAGAGATTCCTTGAAACACAGGACACCAAGCCACACAAATATTACCGCTACATGAATGACATCTTCATCATTTGGACGGAAAGTGAGGAAAAACTGAAACAATTCCATGACTCTTTTAACTCATTCCACCCATCAATCAAACTAAAAGTGGAGTACTCCACAAACTTTCTGGACACTACAGTAAGATGTACCAATGGTACGACGCACAGAAAACCCACAGACAGATGCAGCTATCTCCATAAATCCAGCTTTCACCCCTCCCATACTAAGCGGGGCATCATCTATAGCCAAGCAACCAGGTACCATTGAATATGCTCTGACCCCAATGACCTCAACCTGCATCTAAATGACCTCTCTAAATCTATGAAACGGAAAGGCAACAAATCAACTCTGCTCTCAAAGTTCCACGCACACACCTGCTACAATACAGAGAAAAAAGAATCTCTACACTTGTACCACTTGTAGTCACCTATAACCCAGCGCTTGAAGAGCGCATTAAAGACCTACAGCCAATGCTAGCAGAAGATGAGACACTAAAAAACATCTTGGATATCCTTGCCTTTATGTAAAAAAAAATATGTACTTGCCTTGCACATTTTTGCACCTTATTCATACACTCGTTCACAAACATTTATTCACTAATTTACAGATAATCATTAACTCATTCAGATATTCATCCATACATTGATACTCATTAATTCCCTCATTCAGATACTCATTTACATATACTCATTCACAAACATTCATTCACTCACTCCTTCACAGATACTCATTAATTCTCTCTTTAATTCAATCTCACATACTCCATACAGCCTCCCTCACCCCCTTACCTAGACTGATGATGTGCGCGCCGCTCGCAGATTTCTGCGGATCTGCACAGGGGAAGCAGACGCACAGCAGTGTCATGTGACGTACCTGACGTACGTCACCTGGCTCCGTTGGATTCCTGCGTCTCCCTGGCCGTGGAAGGGATGCTGCTAGTGCGCGTCTGCCAGGTAAGTAGCGGGCCCGGTCGCGGTTGCTGCGGGCTTAAGGGGCAGGTGCCCCTTTTGCCCTGCGTTAAGGACGGCCGCATAGGCCCAGACAGTTCCTGTTCCGGTCCTGACTGGGCCTATTTTAAGGTAGGGGCCTGGAGCTGCAGCTCCATTAGCCCCTAAGTCAATCCGGCCCGGCCCTGTCCCGGCCCACCGGGCAAATGCCCGGTGTGCCCGATGGCCAGTCCGGGCCTGCTCTGGAGGGACACATACTTTTACAACATCTCACCCTCCCTTATCAGATCTGGGCAGTAAGCCCCCTTCTCCCCTGCCACACAACATTGAATTCTATGTGTCATTTTGCTCAGAATTGAGAAAGGGAGAAGAGCTCCCGAAAGCTTGTCATTCCAAAATTCTGTTAGTCTAAAAAAAAAGGTATTATCACAAGATACTTATTCCATCTGTTATTTGATATATATATATATTATATATATATATACTCATATATACTGTATATTTACAGACATATATATATATACATATGAACACTGCGGGATAGCCAATCATTGATACTGACGTTGCTGCAGTGTTGCTTAGAGACTAAGGCATGCCATCCAGAAACACAAGGATATTACCCTTAACTACAAAACAATGTTTTTCTGACAGAATGGTTAAGGAACTGACATTATTTCCAAGTCAAAACAATTATGTGTCATTTTAAGCCGTTATTGAGATATAACTGAGTCAGAGACGTACATTTCTTGCTTTTGTTAGGGTGTAAATGTTTTATAAGATTGTGTAAATCCTTCTCTGAGAAGGTTCCAATAACACTGCCCTGTTTAATTATTCCAATTAGCTAGTGTTTTCAAAGAATGCTTAAGGGTTGGACAAAACTCCAGACCTTGGTGAATATGGCCCACAGCCTCCTCTGATTATATCTCAGATTTTAATCTACTCCAAAAGTACAACATAACAATAAACATTAAATACAAGTAACAGACAGACCATGATTTGTAGCAAATTAAGTTAATCTATTTAGTATTGTTTGAAAAGGTGGCTTTTCATCTAAACCAAGGACATTACGACAAGTCTGACCACAAAGTCTGTGTCCGTTGTAACAATACCATCAATGGAAGGCTATGCCTGCACCCAACCTTTGACCATTGCCAAACCAAGCCACACACGGGGTTCACCTCCAACGTAGAACGCTAGGCTGCTTTACCATCCACCTAACACCGCTGATGATTGTGACTTTGTGTTGGCCCTCATTGACTTTTGTTGGTGTAAGTACAAATTTTTATACTATGTACAAGTTGTTATATCCTGTTTCTCCATTATGCAGTGCTGAGAAAACATGACCGTGTTACATAATTCTGGAAAAATGTTTCACATGTGGTCATATCACCAATTAGAATGCTACTCATATGTGGTCATATCACCAATTACATGGTACTATGTGGAAAAAAAATTCAGTGGCTGCTAAGACCGTGTACCAGAATCACATTTTAAACATAACACATGGTATGTTTTCTCATCACTACCGCCATGTTTGTTTTTGCATGCCATAACTTGTCAGGCTTGATGCACCTGTTTTTTTTAACCCTTTGCAATGTCCAGAGTGTCCCATGTAACCTATAACACTGACTATTTCATGTACCTATCATTCCACTGTTATACACTAATCTCTCTATTTCTCCTTCTAAAAGCATCTCAACATAACCCCTGAATTACTATAAAACAGTACATATTTATATAATACTGTAAGGCATCCTATTCGTAAGCAAAAATAGGGAATAGACAGTTCTGCGACTGGAGTATGTCGTCTCTCCACTGAAAATAAAACATTAAGATGGACAAAGAGAGTCAAATTTGCTTTAGGGGTGGGGTTGGAGGCATGGCCAGGGAGCAGGGCTTAATCAAGACTTTATTATATGCTGTTTTAATGTTCGATTTGCCTAAAACACCACAGTAAAATAAACTTTTGTCCACCAAATATTCGGAGCTCCTAGAAAAGAGGGACTCTTGGCAGGTATGCTTCAGTGGTATGTTCACTAGACTTGTGCATTTGAATTCGTACGAATTGCAGATTTACAGAATTTTGGCAAATTTGGTGATTCGTACAAAGCCACGAAAATGAGGCCGGACCCCCGTGAAGCAGATGAAAACAAAGACAAAAGGTCAGAATTTTAATTTGAACTTCATGGGCCCTTTTACTCACATTCACACGTTCACTCTCTATCACGCTTTCTAAATGTTTCCCTACTTTTTGTTCTGCTTCCACGTCTTCTTGTTCTTCATCTTTAATCATCTCTCTATCATCTGCTCTCTTCACTCTTCACTCACTCTTCACTCATTCCATCTAAATTGTTTTTGGCCCATTTGCACGTCTAATGTTCAATGCTAAATATGCCATGAAATGTATATGTAAAATTTGTTTAAAACAATAAACATATGTGTTTATTGTTTTAAATTACTTCTAGCAACATTGTTGAGGAAGCCACATAGTTATAAACTTTCCTTCACCAACTTATATGTAATACCAAACAAAAACTACAATGCAGTTGTTAGTGGCGGTGTATGGGTCAAGAAAAACAGAACCAAAAATGTACGGATCATTACAGCTTAAGTTGGTTCTACATTCACTTAAGGTAAATACCAATGTGGCTAAATACACATTAAGCAATGGAGTGCCTGTGAACAAGGTTTTTGGATGGTTTCACTACTATACCATAAACTACCCTTTTAGATGCTCAACCAAGAACAGACAGCATCTTCATAGCGTGTTCTACGATTTGTCCCTGCTTGGGAGCATCTCAAGTTTTAGCTTTCTTGTGCCATTATAAAGGAAATAATCTCCATCAACACATCAGTGCAGTTCAGAACCGAAATGTGAGGCAACTTCCCCTGCAGGATGGGACCAACAACCCCAGATGTTTCAGCCTTCATTGGCCTTTTCAGTGGGGTATGGTTGGTATCCCTCTAGGCACATCTGGACTGACTTTTACACTTAGGTGGGCCCCAGATTCCTGGTAAGGGTAAAATATTTCGTTATTTAAATATTAAAAATAAAAAGTTGCTAGAGGTATTTTTTTAGAGCTACTGTACCTATGAAAGCAAAGAAGATTATTATTATTATTATTTTGTATTTCCTTCTGAGTGTTACTCGTATATGTATACACAATGTATAATATATAGTACTGCGCGATCAAGCTTACTTCTTCTTGGGCTAGATGAGGGGGGAACCCTTGCACCCAGCCCATATACACTACGAAGCAGAATGCCTAACAGGCACAGCCTCCATAGTGACCTTACTCTGCACCACACATGCAGTGCACCGGGAAACGATCATATTCTGGTGCATAATATGGTAGATGGTGGCCATGAAGTAACTGGTATGGGGCAGCTGGGGTTGTGCTCTGGGTCAGGCCTAGGGCAGAGTCCAACCACAATACACCTCCGTAGAAACATAACAAGCTCCTCTTCATCTACTCAGTAAGTGTGCCAGTAGCTCACAAGCTACCTTTTGGTTACAAATTCTTCAGAAAAAGATAAGGGCGTATGTATAACAATCAGATCTAATCACAATAAGTTTTCTTAAGGATTTTCTTAAAATGTATTAGCATAATAAATGAGCTGACATCAAGCTGACATTTTTACTTAAAATTGTTTTGATTGGGTTTTTCAGTTGTACAAACATTTGTTCTATGTATAATATATCAACATTTTAATGACAGCTACAGGGATGTAACAGTATAAAAATGGCAGATAATATATTACATTTTTCTCATAATGTTCACACTATGGGAGACAGACCCTCTGGCAAAGGTAAAAATACAGAACATTATTTGGAGGTACCTGGTTTGGCTGCCAGTTAACATGGCCTCGGCTTAGCCTTCCTTATATCACAATCACAATATACAGGTATATTGGAGCAAATTTATAGACGCAGCACCATTGCCACTAAAATAGGATCTTAGTTGCTTGATTGACATCTACAAAAATAGAATTTTTACTTTCTATAACCACTCTTCTAATATACAAACTAAAAAGCAGAAGCTCTACACTGGACCCCTACAGTACTGATTTTAGTAGCTTGACTCAGGCAGTTTGCAACCAGGTTTTACCCGGACAGCTCAGTATAAATAGCCCAGAAATAAACAGGCTAGTCCGGGACTTAACTTTCTATTTCCCAGAAAATGAGGGGTCAGGAAGTGGGTGCTCAGCCTTAACCAGCCCCTGTCTGATGACAGACCTTGTCTGATGTTAGCCCTTGCATTCAGCCGTGGACGCGGTTGCTATGCATAAGAGCATGACATTTTTTGTTCAGTAATTTGCACAGGTATTTTTTATGTTTATAGTATGTAGAAACATCTTGTTGTCGCACGCTACCAATAGATACATTTGATTACATATTGTATTATTATGAACGGTGAGTAAACAAACATACATTTGAAACTCACTCAGTTTTGGCCTATGAGCACTCCCTGCCCTGGTCCCAAGATGGGTTGGTGCGCCCCTTAGTTTTTTATTGGATTTATTGGAACATGGTTAGTGATACCAGTACAGCGTAAACATCATATAAAGAAAATGATATCATTAGTGCTTTATCCAATAATCAAAAAGCACACGTATGATACATCACTTTTATCTGTATCTGAGGAAGTTCTTCTTAAGTTCTTCTTAATGACTAAAAGCCCTTGGTGCTGGAGGCCATGACTAGTCTCTCAAGGAGTTAAATATTGTCGCCGCCTGCAACACAGCCTATTTGTAATAAAAATTCCAACAAGATTACACAGGGGGTTATGACAGGCGTATGTAAACACTGCCATGCTGAGCTACACCAGAGGGAACCTTGCATGGGTGGTAGAACAGGAAAGGTAGGCTTTTGTCTTGACGTTTCCTTGGTGCTCTAGGTGCCTTGTGATGCAAGATCTTAATCATGTTCATTTGTGCATTCAGAGGACGTGCATAATGTGGCTAACGACATTTGATGTTAGCAGTAAGGATATGTGACACCAAAAGAAGTATGGATGGCATGTTAACAAACACAATACAGTGACATGCAGAAATGCCATTCTTTAACTCTTAAGTTGCCATGGCTTAAAACATGTTGGGAACTCATTGTGACCAAAGATGCTACGTTTAACTAAGGTTTTAAAGTGTACCTGGCATGCAATATAATTGTCGGTGCACCTTATAGAGGATATTTTTGACATGAGTGTGATATCAAGATTACATTACCTCTTCTGAAACTGTAAGAACTGCCACCATGATATTTAGCAAGCCATAGGCTACTTAAGCAACTTCCAAATGTCCCTGTCTTGGAGGGAAGGAACATCATCTAAATTTATAGCTCCTGACCAATGCACCTCTTTCCTAGGAGGCCTTAATGTTTGGTGGGTATGAATATATCACAATTTTCTACAGCCCTAACAGTTAAACTATATAAAAAAGCAGATAATTCAGTTATTGTGTAACTAAAAGGCACTATACTTGTAAATGCCAATTACATAAAGAAAAATTCCCATAAAGCCTTGCCCACCCTGTCATTGCTTTAACAAACACCTTGGAAAAATATCTCTTTTTGGCCATTTCCAAAGTTGGGAAGTTTGACTACTAGCTGACTAGTAATGTCAGCTACTTGTGTGAGCCCTCCAGGAACCCATCCAGACTCCCCATTTCAATATATTGCACAACTCCAAAAGAGCGCCAAGTGCAGTGCACTCTTGGTGACTGTGAAAGTTAATGGAAAACATCTTATCGATAATTTTACTAGCGGGTTGAGTACCACCACATACTGATGAAACCCAGGCATAAACATGTCCTGTGATGGTTTTATTGGATGGCATGCCCATACTTAACGACCCTGTTCATTGTCTACACGACTACACATTGTTTTAATTTTTAATCTGTTCTCCACTTTAAATAGCATAATAGTTTATAATATAACTTTGTTAAGATTCTTATGATGATCTAGCCTATTATAAAAAGTTGACAAAGGATGCTTCTTGTGATGATTAAATAAAATCAAACGGTATGGGTATGGAGACATGGTTAGGGTAATTGTGGCCATTACCTATTTACTGTATGTGAGATTTTCAGACAAATCATATAATAAAGCTTTAAACTATTATGAACTTCAGTTTAATAAAAATGAAGAGTTCGATCTTACACATTACAAAATGAAGCATGGCACATCATATGGGGATAGAACCAATTATCCATTTGCGGATGAGAAAAAAAAAACCAAAAACATAATTTTCTACATCCGTCATGGATGACATAGGTATGTCATTTGACTAGACAAACACTGATAAATTGATTCAGGAAGAGCTGACAACCCTATGTATTAGATGCAAAATACCATTCATAACAACGTCTAGCATTCTGAAGATATATGTGTCAGGACTGGAATGAAGAAGTCTTTTAAAACACTGATGGCATAGGAATGTTTTAAAGGCAGCAACCATATGGCATTAAGTATGATCAAAATCTTTGTCTGTAGACAGAAAACAAATTAGTAATACATGTCATAGAATTTACCTTTTTAGTTTAATTTAAGAAGTATGCAAAACCGCCACTGTTCCAGAAAAAGACTCACTGAGCAGGTGGCTGCACTAGGCCAGGCTGGAGGCCACACTTCACAAGCACTTGATTTGCGTTACAATTTAGGTTTCAGCTACGGAAGTTCAACACTAAGCAAACCACAAGGCTGTATTGGATTTCCTGAATAGCTGAAAATTGTGGTACAGGTAAATCATCTGTGTTAGTTTAGATCTCGGCACAAGTGGCTCTTTGTTCTGATCAGGACTGGAATGTGTCCTTTCTTCTATGCAACCATTCTGGTTCCAACAATATGACTTTACATTCCCCTTTTGATATTGCTTGGAAGCAAGTAACAGTGTCTGTAATGACTGAGTAGGAAAAAGGAGCTGGAAGTCCATTTCAATATAACAGAAAAAAAAAAACTTAAAAGCTGTGTTTTGTAATTAAAGGTGGCAACTTTCTCAACAATTGGAAATGTAAGGACGTTCCCACCAAAGTGGACTCCTGGAAGATAGGAGGGGCAAAACGCACATACAATTATTATTGCAATAGGTTGACTGATAATGAGTGAAGAGCCAACCCCACTGAGCATTTTCTACCGAAAGAGCTATATAATATATTGTAATTGTATTTAATATTCTTCACCCATTGCATTAGTATCTGCTTTCTGTAAGTCAAATTGTGATGTTATATACTACTAGCCATGACATATTGTACCCATCGTACAGCGATGCAGACTATATAATGGTTCTACAGAAAACAAGTAATAATAATATTCCCAAAAGGAACGGACCCCTCCCTCAAAAGAACTGCATGCTCCTTTTTTTTATCAATTAGAACTATTTGCTAAATTATAAGACAAGGTTTTTTCAGAGCAAATGCTCTGAAAAATAACCATCGTCTTATATTTGAGGCCGTCTTTTAATATGCAAGGTCTGAATACAAGACTAAGGTCCAGATCTCCCGCAGAGCTGCAGGTGGGAAGGGGTGGGGCTAAGCAATTGGCTCTTCAGTGAAGGCAGAAAAGAGCAGGAGGTCAGCCAAAGGAGAACCTTTACATTTTGCACCCTGCTGCCTCTTTATTTTTCTTGTGTTTCTGAGCAAAAATAACTATAGCAGGTAGCAGGTCATTGAGAGGATTTAAAAGCAAGCTGATCACTTCTCTGACTTTTGGCAAACATCAGTTGTAGTACCTATGAGAGAGGACCCCTGCTGCAGGCCTTTCGGTATGGTCTACATATCCCTTCGGGGAGTGCGACCCATGAAGGGGACCTGGTCAGGGCCGGCCCTACCATGGAGCAGAGTGGAGCCATTGCCCCAGGCGGCATTTTTGAAGAGGCCGCCCCAAGAGTTTTTTTTGTTTTTTTTTTTTAAAGCAGAGGAAAGAGAGGGACGTCGAGTTGGCAGTACCCGCTTGGCGCCCCTCTCTCCTCTGCAAGCCCTCTAGCTAAGGTCTCGGTGCCGGCTTGTAATGCTGAGCGCCGGAAAATGACGGCACATCCGCCGCTCACCAGTAAAGCAGCGCGCACCGTGGCAGAACAGGGAGACTCGCCGCAGGACTGCTGAAAGGTAAGTACAAGGGGGAGGGATAGGGTAGATAATAGGGAGGGATAGGGTAGATAATAGGGAGGGAGAGGAAGGGTAGATAATAGCGTCGGCGAAGTTTAAAAGCGGCATTTTAAACTTCACCCCAGGCGGCATTAAGTCTTACCTTGCCTTACTAGCACATTTTGGCACCTTGTTTTCACAGCGGAGCACCTGAACTTCGGGGCTTCAATTAGGAAAAAACACCTGGCCTTATAGTCAAGGCAGCAAGAATCCCCGGGATGCCTCTTGAGCCCCCAGTGACGTCCTAATCTGGACAGGGTGTATAGGACATTTGCATGAGAGCACAAGGGACATGGGCTTTTTATTTCTTCACTTTCCCCACCACGTTTTGGCTAGGTGGTGAATATAATTGTTTGTAATATTAGCCCAAGGACTAGAGCCTCCTGTGGGAGAAGCAATGTTGCCTTTGGCCCCCATGTCTCTTTGAAGATTTCACAGGTCCCCCTCAGAGTGCTGCCTCAGAATATGTTGGGGTCTGGTTTCCACTATGGCTCCTTTGAAAGGATACTTTCAAAGAACCTGTTTGTTACCTATAACTCTGCAAGCCTTGCCGAATGGCAATGTAATAGAGCTACCTATTTTGGTAAGTACCCTGCTCAATGCCAAATATCCTGCCCTATCCATTGACCAAAACATACTACACAAAAGGCAACTAAAAGGAGTGCAGCATAGTGTGAATATGCTACGCACACTAGTTTCTCTATATGGAACAGGTTAAATAAACATAAAGTTTCTGGTAGGTAGAATCTTTAAATATGGGCAACTCAGAGGTCAGCTATACCCCTGCCCCCTTACCAGCCCTACCCCTTAAACATTACTGAGCACCAGAAAAATGTATGACACCATTTTTCATCCTTTTTCATTCCCACACAGGCTACAAACAAAAAGTGTCTGCTCACCGCAAAAAATGCAGTTCCAGGTTGTGCACAATGTATTGCATAGCAATCTGGAGCATATACACTTGAGAGTCAGACACTTACCTGATATTTGAAATATAGAGAAGAAATATGGAAAACAAACAAGTGCTTTTTTTGAATTTTTCATGAAAAGCCAACAATAGAAAAAATATGTCTGCAGCAATAATTAGGTAAGCATGTCATCTTTACTGACGGTTTATTTACTGTTTTAGTAAAGCTAATTAAAATTAATGTGTCACGGTGGGCAACCATAATAATGATTGGTCACTTTGAAGTCTGCCCTAACCGCTCTGGGAGTAAGATCAAAGACGTTCATCTTAGAATATATGTGGAGATTTGTACCAGATCCTCCCTGTAGGTTGGATCTAAGAAGTGGAGGGCAACAAAGGGAGGTCATCTCTCACAGTTTAACAACGGTTCTCATGGGTTTCAACTGAATTCATAAATAGCGACATTCTCCAGGAGCATACAAATGCAGAGTGCCCTCCATCACATTACATATTGATTTGATGTTTCTGTAGACTCTCTTCCAAAGTACTGTATGGCATTTTTTTTTGAAAATCAAGGTTTTGTGCAGCTTCATGGGTTCCCTGGTAACTAGGTTTTCCACATACACTCACTGGCCACTTTATTAGGTACACCTTGCTAGTACCAGGTTGGCCCGCCTTCATTCTTCATGGCATACTTTCTACAAGGTGCGGGAAACATTCTTCAGAGATTTTGGTCCATATGAACATGATGACATCACTCGGTTGCTGCAGATTTGTGGGCTGCACATCCATGATGTGGATCTCCCGTTCCACCACATCCCAAAGGTGCTCTATTGGATTGAGATTTGGTTTCTGTGGAGACCATTGGAGTACTCATTTTCATGTTCAAGAAACCAGTTTGAGATGATGTGAGCTTTGTGGCATTGTGCATAATCCTGCTGGAAGTAGCCATAAGAAGATGGGTGCACTGTGGTCATGAAAAGGATGGACATAGTCAGCAACATTACTCAGGTATGCTGTCGCGTTTAAACGATGCTCAATTGGTACTAATGGGCCCATACCACCACTAAACCATGACCAGCCTGAACCATTGATACAAGGCAGGATGGATCCATGCTTTCATATTGTTTACGCCAAATTCTGACCCTGCCATCTGAATGTCGCAGCTGGAATCGAGACTCATCAGACCAGGCAACGTTCTTCCAGTCTTCCATTGTCCGATTTTGGTGAGCCTGCGCGAATCTTTGCCTCAGTTTCCTGTTCTTTGCTGACAGGAGTAGCACTCGGTACCGTCTTCTGCTGCTGTAGCCCATCTGCTTCAAGGTTCAGAGATGGTATTCTGCATACCTTGTATGTACTGAGTGGTTATTTGAATTACTGTTGCCTTTCTGTCATCTAGACCAGTCTGCCCAATCACCTCTGACCTCTGACATCAACAAGGCATTTTCGTCCACAGAACTGCCACTCGCTGGATATTTTCTATTTTTCAGGCCCATACTCTGTAAAAAGATGGTTGTGAGTGAAAATCCCAGTAGATCAGCGGTTTCTGAAATACTTAGACCAGCCTGTCTGGCATCCCCTTTCTTCCCAATTCTGATGCTCAGTTTGAACTACGTCTACATGCCTAAATGCATTGAGTTGCTGCTATATGATTGGCTGATTAGCTATTTGTGTTAACAAGCAATTGCACCTAATAAAGTGACAGTGAGTGTAGGTCATGTTTTCTAGTACACATATGCATTTCATGTCACTGAATTGATGCATGTTAGGCAGTTGCTGATGTACTAGAGCTCCCAACCCCAGACTCGTCTTCTACATATGAACATACCTGGGAACTTTTGGCCTCCGGCTACCCGGAGCGTTCCCTTGCCGGATGCAGCCAGGGCTGTCCACTGATGTTGTTGGGTAGTCCTGCTCATGTCGGTGGGTGGTCCCGCTTATGTCGGTGAGCGGTCCCGCTGATGACGGGGAGGTCCCACTGACATCTTCTGCAAACCCCCCTTAAGTCAAGGGAAAATGGGGCGGGGAGCACGGGGGCGTGTAAAGACCCCATTCCCGTGACCCAAAGGATTCGGGTCTTGACCCGGAGATGCGGTGCTTCACACGGCAATCTCCAGGTCAAACCCGGAAAGTTCCCAGGTATGCACATGTAGGGTCTTCAAAGACATAGAGTGAGGATATGAGGTAAAGGGGAAGAGGTATTTTATCAAGCGTGTCTCCACCGTGTCTTCCTAGGGATCAGGCCTCTGCTTACTTTTCAAGCTGTACTGTACATGTAACATACTTCCCTGCTTAATTATCAGATTAATTTCTGTGAATGTATACATCCCATATACTGCAAAGTAGAGTGCTGTTCAGCAACATGAGGAATGTACGTGTATCCTGGAAAAATGGCTGATGTAGATCAGTAGCTAGCTTGACGAACCTGTCAAACCAGAGCGAGTCTGCTATATATACCTGTTCACATATAACAATGGAAGATGAATGCTATATGGTATACCTAACGACTGTTTTTTAATCACCTGCAAATTTTCCCTGGAAACCACAGGTAAGCGATTTGGTAGAGAACACCTCATTATAATTGAAAATAATTTTGTGACAAAGGGTGCAGCGAGTCTTGTTTCCGCCTTCAAATATTAAATGTCAATCCACTTAGAAATTGCTTAAAGATTATGTCTGTGCAAAAGCAAATAAAAAATGCTGTCTCTATTCACAATACCAAGGCCACAAAGTGCTTTAAATCCCTTTAGAACTGAAGCATCCCAGTGTTAATGCAACCCATGATTACGAAATACGTTTTCGGCAAATTTCAGTGAGTGAATCAACATGAGGATTCCTAGTAGCTAAACATTAAACCATTAACCCTTCACTGGGGTCTATGTAGACACCTGAACTGCAAATGTAGTACAAACCTAGTCACCGAAAATTGTTTATACTCAGCTGTAATTAGCAACTGATAAAACCCTGGATTATTAATTTATAGACCATCCAGAACCCACAGCATTACAGTTATGGACTGGAAACCTCTAGAAACTGGGCCTGATTGTCCAAGAAATTGGTGAAACCACTTTTTTTCAGTTTTTGTTAATAATGGGGGATATTATATGACCGAATGGAAACCAAAGGTGGCTCCAGCCTCATAAAAAATTGTTAAGGCCCCTCCAACCGCATGTGCGTGCGTATGTGCGTATGTATGCAGGCATGGACAGGCTAATTGGCGCACCGGGCCAATGCCTGGCGGGTCCCTGGCTGAAAGTGCCCTGTATTAATTTGATCTTCCATTAGCATAAACAATTAACATAAGCATACCTAGGAATTTTCCGAGTGTCACACGGAGACTCTGGGAGAAGCACTGTTTCTCCGGGTCTCCAGATCGCAACCAGAAAACTTTGGGTCATGGGAGCAGCACCCCATTCCCCACTCATTGCCTACTCATTCCCCACTCATTCCCTGTGACGTCGCTGAGACCGCCTGCTGAGGTCAGCGGGACTGCCTGCCAGCATCCTGCAAGGGAGGTATGAACATGAGGCATGTTATATCTAGCCGTCGGCTAGCCAGGGCTTTGTGCATGTGTGTGCGTATATATATATATATAGTTATATATTATTATTATTATATTATATATATATATATATATATATATATAGTTTTGGATGTAAATGGCTTATGTGTAGTGATAGTATGATGGGGAAAAAAATTAAAAGTGAACATTTTGGAGACAAAAAAGGGAAACATGTCAGTTAATAGATAATGAAATATTTCATTACATTACTGCCAGTTTCGGTTCACCAGGCCCAACCATTAACCAAGATTGACATGTAAGACCAGGGGCACCTGTACCACAAGGGCCTATGTTGTTTTTTTTTTACTGCTGAATTTAATAATTATTCAATAAATAATTATTACACCACAGTTAGCATGTTGCTAAAGTGGAACATCACCTTTAACAAAACATTTATTTCGTTTATTTATATTTGTATTGTACCACTGCGCAATTTATTTGATTTCTTACAGGTTTTGATCGGGGTAATTAGTACCCTTTCGTGGATCTGGTATTGTGATGAATGTGTTGTGGCAGAAAATCCAGCCAACACCTTACTTCATACTTCATATATTTGATATTTGTTAATTATCTGTGAAAATCCGCCTCACTTCTTAATTGCTTAATTGGATTGATGACATCTTCCGCAAGAGCGCTTGATTTGGTAAATAAAGCAGTATCTACATGTACCAAACAGTAAACAACACATACAATAGTAACATATTGTTCAATATGTGCATTCAACTAGTGATCAAGAAGTATGTATAGTTGCACACAAGTACAATCCTCCCTATATGTGTAATGCCGGCAATAGCACGTCATTAAGGTTAACCATTCCAGTGCCAAAGAGGTTAAATTTAGTTTGCCTCTTAGACTCTTACCTCTGAAGGTGGTGCTTAGGAAGGGCAGGAATGTGACTAGTGCAGTTTGTACAGGGAGGGTGGGGCCGGGGGGAGAAGGTGTATGCAAATCCAGTGAACCAACAGGAATTAGCCATTTACCTGCTGCAAAGGTGGGTCTTGGGGTTACAATTCCTCCTGAGCTCGATCGGCAAGGATTTATCGCGTGGGCTGCCTGGGAAACATGTCTTATTAGAGCAGATTGTAGGGCATTCGTGAGAGATCGCGATATATCTTCACAATGAAGAAGAGTAACACCATGCAAGGGACCCTCAGCAAGCTTTTTGGGAAGAAGAATACAAACAATAACTCGTTGTTTGCGGATAACCCACCTTGGATTCTGCCCCAGGGAGCCAAGAAAGGATCTGACAGTTACAAAGGTTAGTGAATGTGTGGGGAAGGGTGGCTTGCGTTGCCCATTAAAGTAAGTGAATGAAAAGACAGGTGTCTGAGATTCAACCCCAGGTATGGGGGGGGGTGGATATTCCTAAACATATATAAGGCTAAATATAATATATATAAGGCTTTCATGTCGATTTTCTACAGCACGGCAGGTGGTTCTTTAGTAAATAGGTTTGGCATTGAGCACCTGAAGTGAATTTTTGCAATGCACAGATAATCACCCCTTCATGTCTTCAATGCATACCCTCTTCACTGAAATGAACAAAAAAAAGAAGCTAACGGCAGATAAAGGGTTAATGAGCAGCCATTAAAGTTTATTCTATTTGTTAGGGGGAGATTGTGAATATGATTTCGTTTTGTTGTTGTAAAATTATTCACACAAGAATGGGGTAATGTCTGGATTGAGATTATATATATATATATATTAATAATATATATAGTATATTTATATATATAAATGGTTCCTCTCTTTTCAGAGGACTCTTTGAGGACTCTTTTTCTGATGGACATCCTAACCCTTTCCCTGTGTTTCTGCATTTGATGACCTCCTGTAAGTAGAGGAATGACAAACCCATATTTTACCCACTATACCACCAGGTACCACCACTCTTTTTCTGGTAGAGTTGTGGGGTGGCAAACATTTTGGGTCACCCATCTCCACTGAGTTGCTCTCAGTTGAATTACTGATCAGGTTAACCGATCTGTATTAGAATAGTAGTTCCTTGGTAGCTGGATTGCTGCTTGTTGACTTTTTCTAGATATATCCTTTTGTTGGCGGTGTGATTTTTATCTGACATGCCATTAGACATTTTTTTTGCTTTTGTATAACAATGCAACAAAAACTGTTAAACAAAACACGTCGCATAGATCATTGCAGAGCTGTGCTTTTAATGACTTCAGCAGATCAACCCTGGAACATCATGGACTAGTTGGAGCTCACAATACCTGTGTGTACACAGAGCGTTCCCTGTGGGCTGTTTGACAACTAAGGTTGGGAATCATTACTCTAAACAAATACGTGCTGTTACATTGAGGATGAAGAAATATACGTTTGCTAGAATGTCCTGTTATTGTGTTCTTTAATATTTTCATCACATTGAAACAACACAGAAACCTTTTCAGTGGCTGCGTTTGTGTCACATGACTGTTGAGCGTTCCCTGAAATATTGTGAACGGAGCAAAAGTAAGTAGGAGTTAGTGGTGCTTGACGCAAGTCTACAGACGGACATCTAAACCAACGCAGTGTGTTCCCCTCCGGTGCTGCTCTTTATACATTGCATTATATGTATAGATGTATGAGCCACTTTGGCTTGCCATTTTTCCCAGGACACGTCTCCATTTTTACAGGTTGCTCATCAGCCCCTGTGTTTAAGTGCTTCCCAGCATCAAAGGGAATGTCTACACAAGGAATCGATGCTACCCCACATGGAATCTATCATGGTCCAAAGGAGGCATTATAGGTTTCTTCTGTCTATGGCCTGATGGAATATGAATTCGGCTATGATCACTGGTTCTTTTTTCTGGTGTGGCTGATTTCCAGAGTACCATATGCATCTCTCTCTCTTCTTGTAGAGCGGACCTTGCTTTACCTACATCCATATGGCATCGGATTAGCAATTGGTGAACATAGGCCAACAACTGACAGCCAACACTATAATGTTCCACGATGTTTCTATTTAGAAGATCAATCCACATAACCTTTCTTTTTAAACTGAAAATAACCATCGGCTGTCTGATCATAAACATACCATTTAATCCATGATTCCAGCTAGAAGACCTAGACTGAAACCAACAAAATTAGTATGTAATTAGTGAAATCATAACACATAAATATTTTGTAAACCTAACTATAATTTCCTAATTCTATATGGTTGAATATACCTTTTAATATATTACATCTCTGGAGAAATGATTTGGCAGTGAACGTTAATTATCCTTCTGTAAAAAATATAAAGGCCAGTTGGCAATTTGCAAAGTTTGAGCAGTCCTATCTGGTGTTGTACATACACAGATAGTAAATAGTAATTACGGAATGGTTTTATTCCCCCAGTGAAGTTTCACATGCCAACTGTTTATTAGAAAATG
>VKOC01017035.1:0-26486 GCA_009364415.1 Spea multiplicata
GGGCAGGCACTGGCAGACAGACAGATCCCTCCCCCATTTTAGAAACAAGAACAAGAATTGATCTACTGGAGTAAGAAGGGTATTGAAGCACAGGGCCGGCCTTAGGGGTGTGCGACCTGTGCGGCCACATAGGGCGCCATGCCAACAGGGGCGCCTGTCCGGGACTTAAATTAAAGCATCGCTTTTTTGTAACTTTATTTAACATCCTCCATATTAAATAAAGTTTTTTAAACTTTATTTAACATGGAGGATGTTAAATAGGATGTTGAATAAAGTTAAAACAAACAAAAAAAATGATGTTTCAATTTAAGTCCCGGGTAGGGGCGCCGAGTGGTCGCTCGTGAAGTTTTGCAGCAACTGCTCGCCCCTCACTCTCCGTGACTCCGTCGCGGTGCCGGCGTTTCATGCTGAGAAGGGGCAGGGTGGGGCAGTGAGAAGGGGCAGGTGGGGCAGTGAGATGGGGCAAGTGGGGCAGTGAAGAGCGAGGGGCACCAGAGCAGTAGTCCGCACAGGGCGCCAGAACACTTAAGACCGGCTCTGAGGCCCAGCACTGCCAGACAGTCACATCCAGCCCCAAGACAAGCCGCCTCCATATTACAACAAAAAAAATAATGAATCCCCCAGAGTAAAGACTGGCTAATTTTGTCACAAATATGTTTTTTGTATTGACCAAAAACTAGAGGTTTTGCCCTAAAATAAATTGGGAAAATGTCTGATACAGTCCCTGTAGGTGGTATATATAAATTATATACATACACTACAGTAGTACATGACAGCTTCTCCAATCCACCCCAGCAATATTTCTGCACTATAATAAACTATTACTTTCTAATAGAAACTAGACTTGTGCATTTGGATTTGTAAGAACATTTCTATTCCACCACGACTATACCCCAGTGCATAAAGCTAGGTCCATAAAGACATGGTTGGATGAATTTGAGTGGAAGAACTTGACTGACACGCACAGAGACCTGACCTCAATTCCATTGAACACCTTTGGGATGAACTAGAATGCTGATTCCTGGTCATTTGTGAGGCATTTGTGTGTCCAACATGTGCCTGACCTCACTAATGCTCTACTGTATGAATGGGCAACAATTCCCACAGAAACATAGAAACATAGAAAGTGACGGCAGATAAGAACCAGAAGGCCCATCCAGTCTGCCCAACCTCTGAGTACTCTCTTTTAGTACTTGCCCTTATCCTATATCTAGCTTGGCATTATGCCTATCCCATGCTTGCTTAAATGACTTTACTGTATTAACATCTACCACTTCCACTGGGAGGCTATTCCATGCGTCCACTACCCTTTCCGTAAAGTAATATTGTCTGATGTTACCATTAAACCTTTGCCCCTCTAGTTTATGCTTGTGTCCTCTTGTTGCGGTTTTATTTCTCCTTTTAAATAAACTTTCTTCCTTTACTTTGTTGATTCCCTTTAAGTATTTAAATGTTTCTATCATATCCCCCCTGTCCCGTCTTTTTTCCAGGCTATATAGGTTAAGATCCTTTAACCTGTCCTGGCAAGGTTTATTTTGTAATCCATAAACCATTTTAGTAGCCCTTCTCTGAACTTTCTCCAACATATCTATATCCTTCTGGAGATACGGTCTCCAGTACTGTACACAATACTCCAAGTGAGGTCTCACCAGTGATCTGTACAGCGGCATGAGCTCTTCCCTCTTTCTACTGCTAATACCTCTCGCTATACAACCAAGCATTCTGCTCGTATTACCTGCTGCTCTACTGCATTGTCTGCCTACCTTTAAATCCTCAGAAATAATTACCCCTAAGTCCCTTTCCTCACACGTTGAGGTTAGGACAGTACCAAACATTCTATACACAGCCCTTGGGTTTTTATGTCCCAGGTGCATTACTTTGCATTTATCCACGTTAAATGCCAATTGCCACAGCTCTGACCATTTTTCCAGCTTACCTAGATCGTTTGCCATTTGGCTTCTTCCTCCAGGAACATCAACCCTGTTGCAAATTTTTGTGTCGTCAGCAAATAAACATACCTTTCCATCAACACCATCTGCAATATCACTAATGAAAATATTAAAGAGAATGGGTCCAAGTACAGATCCCTGAGGTATCCCGCTGGTAACAAGACCTTGTTCTGAATATACGCTATTGACTACAACCCTCTGTTTTCTGTCACTCAGCCACTCCTTAATCCATTCAACAACATTGGGATCTAAACCCAGAGATTGCAGTTTATTTAAAAGTCTTCTATGTGGAACAGTGTCAAAGGCCTTACTGAAATCCAGATACGCAATGTCTACTGCACCACCTTGATCAATTACTTTAGTCACCCAATCAAAAAAATCAATAAGATTTGTTTGGCAAGATCTTCCTGAGGAAAACACATGTTGTTTTTGATCTTGAAAGCCATGTGACTTCAGATGTTCAACAATCCTTTCCTTTAACATTGTTTCCATTAATTTTCCCACTACAGATGTAAGACTAACTGCCTGTAGTTGCCCGACTCCTCCCTACTGCCTTTTTTGTGAATAGGCACAACATTCGCTACTTTCCAATCCCCAGGGACAACTCCCGTTACCAATGATTCGTTAAATATATCAGTTAACGGTTTTGCTAGTACACCCCCAAGCTCTTTTAATAACTTGGGGTGTATCCCATCAGGCCCCATCGACTTATTTGTTTTTACCTTAGACAACTGAAGTAAAACCTCCGCCTCGATAAACTCACATATTTCAAATGATTCAGTCTTTTTTCCCAACTGAGGTCCCATTCCATCATTCACATCTGTAAAAACTGAACAGAAATATTCATTGAGGCAGTCAGCTAAACCTTTATCCTCTTCTACATATATGCCTTTTGTTTTTAGTCTAACTAATCCTTGTTTAACTTTCCTTTTCTCATTTATATATCTAAAAAATGTTTTATCTCCATTTTTTACTGATAGGGCAATTCGCTCTTCTGCCTGTGATTTGGCAGTTTTTATAACTTTCTTTGCCTCTTTCTGCCTAATTTTATAGATCTGTCTATCTTCCTCACTTTGGGTATTTTTGTATCTACTAAAGGCTAACTTCTTGTCTTCCACGATTTTGGCCACTTCTGCAGAGTACCACAGAGGTTTCCTTAATTTTTTACTCTTACTGACCAGCCTAATACAATTTTCTGTTATCTTCAATAAAACAGCTTTTACAAAATCCCATTTCTCCTGAACGCCATTTAAATTGTGCCAGTCTGATAATGACTCCTCTATACATTTTCTCATTTTAGAAAAGTCAGCTTTTCTAAAATCTAAAACTTTTGTTTTTGTGTGGTGTGACTCAGTCACTGTTCGTATATTAAACCACACAGACTGATGATCACTAGATCCCAAACTTTCACCTACAGAAATATCTGTTAACAAATCTCCATTTGTGAACACTAAATCCAATATGGCCTCCTTACGAGTTGGTTCCTCAACTACCTGTTTTAAAGATAATCCCAGTAAGGAGTTTAGAATATCCGCACTCCTGGTACAACCAGCTACTTTCGTTTTCCAGTTCACATCAGGGAGATTAAAGTCACCCATGATTATAACATCCCCCTTCACTGTCATTTTAGCTATTTCCTCCACTAGTAGATTATCGAGTTCTTCTACTTGTCCTGGGGGTCTATAAATCACACCTATGCAAGTTACTTTACTTTTGCCAAATTGTACTGTAACCCAAACCGACTCTAAGTTCTCCTCACCAACTTGTATTAAGTTAGATTTTATGTTATTTTTCACATATAGGGCCACCCCTCCCCCTTTCCTGCCCTTTCTATCTTTCCTATATAAAGAGTACCCCGGTATTGATATGTCCCAGTCATTTTTCTCATTATACCATGTCTCAGTAACAGCCACTATATCAACATTCTCAGTTGCCACAACTGTTACAAGTTCATGGATCTTATTCCCTAAACTGCGAGCATTTGTAGACATGACCTTTAGCTTGTCATTTAACACCGATGCTGCAATCGCTTTCTGTCCTTGCTTTGGGGGGCAAAATATATGCTTCTCCCTATTATCTGTATAGACCAAGCCCCCAGATCCACCCACCTGGTTACTAAGTAAATCGCCTTCCCTTTCTATACTGTCTAACCCGGTATTTATTCCCTCCCCCCCATTCCTAGTTTAAAATCTCCTCCAACCGTCTAGCCATTCTCTCCCCAAGCACATTGGACCCTCTTGCATTTAGGTGCAATCCATCACGACTATAGAGATTGTACCCCAAAGCAAAATCAGCCCAGTGCTCTAAAAACCCAAAGCCCTCCTTCTTACACCAAGACTTCAGCCATGCATTTAGCTGCCTAATCTCCCGCTGCCTTTCTGGTGTAGCGTACGGCACAGGTAGTATCTTTGATAATACTACCTTGGAGGTCCTTTTCTTAATCTTACTACCCAAGTCCCTAAAATTACCTTTTAGGACACTGTTCTGCCCAGCAGGGTTTGAGAAACTTTACAGTTCACCTTTTTGCCGCATTAGACTTCTTTAGTAAGTTATAGTAAGTTATTGCATTCTGGGTAGTGCAGTGCATTGTGGGTGATTGCAGGGCATTCTGGGAGGGAGGAGCCTCCATTTTACAGTCTTCAGTCACCAGGACTCATCATCAGAGCTGTCTCTGTATGTCTCCTTCCAAAACTCCACCATCTGTGTAATAGCATATCTGTTTTACCACATCACATTACATGTACGTGCACACGCTTACGTACTACAATCCTGTTTTGCCATAAAACACCAGTGGCAGTCCACAAAACTAATGTTGCCTCCACAGGTTCTCCTTACAGGTCGTTTAAATCTTCTCAAGGGAGCAAACTCGAAGATCTTACCAGACAATGCCCCCTGCACAAGAAACCACATTCTCTACTAAAATGCAGAGCCTTCAGAGAGAAGTCCTTAGAAGACCGCAAAGAATTCCTCAAAGAAAACAACATCTGCGTGATAGCATATCTGTTTTACCACATCACATTACATGTACGTGCACACGCTTACGTACTACAATCCTGTTTTGCCATATATACTCAACAACCTGTTCACCAATAAACAAGTTAAACTACAAAGAACAGTCCTCTTATTTGGAAGACAGGAATGGTTTATACTGAATGTCAGACTGCACACTGAGTGAACGTGTAAGAAGACAGAACAGACACTCCATCTTCCTCTTACTATGTCATTGGTGACAATGTGCACCAAGACAGCTGGATCCTCACCAGCCCCTCCCAATAATCTATCCACTCTGTCCGCAACATGCCGAACCCGGGCACCCGGGAGACAGCAAACCATTCGGTTGCTGCGATCAGAGCTACAGATTACACTGTCTGTTTTCCTGATTATTGAATCCCCTACCACCACAACCTGCCTGGGCTTTCCTTCCTTTCGGATCCCTTGCACATTGGATGAGCTGCTCTCCCGGCTGTTAGAGAGAACAGCTTTTTCCGGAAAGCCTACCTCTGAGTCTGCCTCCCCAACGTGCTCACTTAAAAGGGCAAATTTGTTGAGAGGGAGAGACTCTGGGCTGGCTTGCCTCTTCCTCTTTCCTTCCCCACTGCAACCACGTCTTACTGTTACCCAGCTATGTGCCTGACTCCCTTCTGACTGATCTCATCCCTCATTGCTAGAGGCCCCATCTAAACTTTGCTCAGTGAGCAATAGACTCCTTTCAAGGTTGTCAATCTCTCAAGGTGTTTCAATGTGCCTCTTCAGAGCACCAACCTCAGCTTCCAGAGAGACCAATCGATCACACTTACCACAGCGATATGGACCCAGGAACTCCTTAAGTATAAGGGGCGCTAAAACCCATCAAAAAAAAGGCAGGGGAAAGGAAAAAATTACATATACATATAGAAATATAAACCTACAGGTGTGTGTGTGTGTGTACGTACGAGAGTTTAGGAATATACATACTGTGTGTACGTACGTGAGTGTAGAAAAATATGATATACGTGTAAGGGGCGCTAACCGAAGCTCCCATGGTCAAGGCAGCGAGGGCAAAGAGCAGGCAGCCCCTAGGGAAGTAACCGGTTAAACACACACATTTCCGATAAGAAATACTGCATCTCGGCGACCGAGAGAAATGCATAGGGACATATAAAGACCCGAGTTAGGCAAGTCAGCGGGTGGGCAGAGTACCGACTAGTGCGGACAGGAAACATTACTTTTAGGTTGGTTGTTATTTGGGGTGCTGAAGGTATGATTTAAAGCAGGTTTGGTGAATTTGAAACACAAAAAGTTTTTGTGCAAAAAAGTAAGGTCCTAGCTGTAGATAGCTTCATGTTTTCATCTAAATATTGTATTGCATGTAGCTTCCATATACTGCATCCCACAACATTACTTTCATGTTGGTTGTTGTATTGGCTGCTGAAGGCATGATTTAAAGCAGGTTTGGTGAATTTGAAACAAAAAAGTTTTTTTGCAAAAAAGTAAGTTCCTAGCTGTAGATAGCTTTATGTTTTCATCCAAATACTGTATTGCACGTAGCTTCCACATACTGCATCCCACAACATTACTTTAATGTTGGTTGTTATTTTTGGTGCTGAATGTATGATTTAACCCCTTCGCGACCTTTGCCGGTTCAGGACCGTCATAACAACAAGGTCACTAAATGACCTTTGACGGTCCTGAACCGGCAAAGAATTAAATAAGCTTAGAAAGTGATCCAAAGTGCTGGAACAATTAACCTACAATCAACTAACAAACTTTCTCTCGTCAAAGTCTCTACTTGACCTTCTGCAATCTGGTTTCCGTCCACAGCATTCAACAGAGACTGCGCTAAGATTACTAATGACCTACTGACAGCTAAAACAAAAGGCCAATTTTCACTGGTTGTTCTCTTGGACCTCTCAGCCGCCTTTGACACAGTCGACCACTCTCTTCTCCTACAAACCCTCCATGCTCATGGCATCCGTGACATGGCTCTTTCATGGCTTAAATCCTACCTTTCTAACCGTACTTTTAGTGTCTCGTTTACTGGAACTTGCTCCTCTCCCTTACCGCTATCTACTGGTGTTCCTCAAGGCTCAGTTCTTGGGTCTCTGCTATTCTCCATCTACACTTCTTCACTCGAAAAATGTATTTCTCCCTTTGGTTTCCAGTACCACCTATATGCAGATGACACCCTACTCTATATTTCTGCTCCTGACCTTTCCCCCTCTCTTCTAACTCACCTCACTGTCTATCAGGAATTGCATCATGGATGGCGTCCCGTTACCTAAAGCTCAACATCTCTAAGACCGAACTCATGGAAATCCCGCCATCTGCTATGTCCACTTTTCCTGACATCTCTATTACTGTTGATAACTCCACTATCCATCCAACAGACTAAGTTCGCGGCCTTGGTGTCACCCTCAACTGTGCTCCCTCCTTCAACCCTCACATCCAGTCCCTCACCAAATCCTGCCGCCTCCACCTGAAAAACATCTCCTGAATCCGCCCTTTGCTCACACAAGATACCACCAAGTTACTAATCCACTCCCATGTGATATCCCGCCTTGATTATTGCAACTCCCTACTAACCGGTCTCCCCCTCTCCCGTCTTTCACCGCTTCAATCTATACTCAACACTGCAGCTAGAGTAATCTTTCTCTGCCTCCGCTCCTCATCTGCTGCTCCACTATGCCAATCACTTCACTGGCTCCCATACCCTCAGAATCAAATTTAAACTTCTAACCCTGACCTATAGAGCCCTCAACAACTCAGCACTCCCTTACATCTCTAACCTCCTATCTAAATACATCCCTAACCGCCCTCTTCGCTCCTCTCACGACCTGCGGCTTTCTTCTACTGTTGTTACCTCTTCCCACTCCCGTATTCAGGAATTCACCCGTGCCTCTCCTGTGGAATCCCGTTCCCCATTCAGTCAGACTTTCTGCCTCGTACGCGACTTTCAAAACCTCTCTGAAAACCCACTTGTTCAGGGAAGCGTATGTTAGAATATTCTTTGTCTTGAATATCTAAACTTCTCCAGTGATCAAACAGCAATCAAGACCACAGCTTCTATGTCTTACTAATCAGGTTTATTCGATAGCAAATTATCAATTCATACAATACCGATGCTGGAACAAATGGTGATAAAAGGTACTGTAGGCTCAATATTCTTGGTAAGATGAAGGTGAGAGTGTAGAAAGAGCGTAGAAAGAGACCATGCCCTTGTAATCATGCCTATTTATACCCTTTTACATTTGGTTAGGGTATACGTTAAGGAATCCTATTGGAACAGTCATATGATACATTGGCATTCCACAGAAGACCCTCTAAGCTACGTCACTTAATTGATACCATATGTTCCTAGCACTCAAGTAGCATTCAGGCCTAAAATGCGCAGAACAAAATAAAAGTATAAAAATAATTTCTTACAGCATACAACATTCCTTCCCAGTACTCCCAACCATCATCCTAATCACAGCCATTGGAACAAACGGCTTCAGCACATCAGAAGCAGATCAACTCATCCTCATCTAAGCTGTCCTCTCCTATTGTCTCACTCCCCTCAACCACCGACTAGATTGTAAGCTTGCAAGAACAGGGCCCTCTTCTCCTTTGCACCAGTTTGTTATTGTATGTGTTTATAAAATGTTCTATGAATGTAACAGCGCTGCAGAACCGGCCAACGCTTTATAAATAAATGTAATGTAATGTTCAAAGTGCTTGCCTATGCAGGGTGAGAAAAAAACAATTATGGTTAAGTCTATGGTCAATGATTTTAAGTGGGAAATTGGAGAATTAATCACTTGTAATACTAAAGGAGTTATATATATATATTACAATGTAGTTGCCATAAACAATATGTAGGGCGTACAAAGAGACCGTTGAAGACAAAAGTGGCAGAACATGTCTATAATATCAAAAAAGGAAATTTAAAACATCCATTATCTGTTCATTTTGCCCACTTCCACAATAAAAATCCATTAGAACCGAGTTTTATAGGTTTACAAAAAATCGAAAGAAACTGGCGAGGGGGCAGTTAACTTATTCAGATGTCAAAGGGCAGAAACCAAAAAGATCTATGAATTCCAAAAGTTTGGAGCCACATGGCTTGAAATCAAGTAAAGAAAATTTTCGGAAACAATTGGTAGCGTGGCCCCGGGGAAGGATCCTATCACTTACTGGTATTTTCATGAAAAGGTTTTTTTGTATTTAGTTTAATGTATTTAATTTTTATTTTTTTATTTTTATTTTTATTTTTTGCCTGTCCATACCACCCTGAAAGCGCCCAATCTCGTCTGATCTTGCAAGCTAAGCAGGGTTGGGCCTGGTTAGTACCTGGATGGGAGACCGCCTGGGAATACCAGGTGTTGTAGGCTTTTTTTTTTTACATTATTATTTTTTTTTTCATGTAGATAAAGAGAATGAATGACCAAATAACAATCAAATATGGAATCTCGAGTACTCTTTCCATGTTTTTTCTTTTTCTCTCTTAATCATTTCCACCTTTGTTCTATTGATGTCATGTGACTTTGTCAGTATAAAAGAAAGGTCAGATACCTCTAAACTTACAGCTCCTGGGGAAGGGGAGCGCTCTGACAGCTACTATACCCTGAAGCATGTTTGGCTTGTGTTTAAACACACTACCATATTGGACACTGTTCAGATACTGGCCGCTAAACCGGCGGCAATTGTGGAGGTTTGGGAGGCACTATTTGCACTTTTTGCCTGTATGCTGATTGACTGTGGAATCCATGTGAACACCCAGTGTTTGCGATTTCGGTGATTTCTGTCCTACATAAAGTTAACAACTGACGGATATCATCTGACTGTTACGTCAGACGCCGGTGATTGCCAGTGCGCTCGCCTGTGTGAGAGGCTACCTTCCATCCAGAGCCATATGTCACGGACTGGGTCCAAACAGATGACTGAAAGGACCCAGCGCACCCAAAGATTGTGTGCAGGAGTCACAGTGCAGTAGTGGAGTTGGACAGGTCCTGGTTGCAGGGTGACCGCACTCACCTGGGTGTTGAGTATCTAGGGTTGTGCAGCCAAACACCAGTGCCCTGATATAGCAGCAGATGTGGTCCAGAACAAAGTGAAATCCTGCAGGAACCCAGGAACAGGCATGAGACATCACACAAGTCTCATGTGCGGGATGCTGCAGGCTGGGATTCTGGAAGCTAAGCAGAGAAATATAGCAGACACATAACAAACAAGGGACAGGGAGACCGAGCACGAAACATAACCGGACAAGATATACATGTTACTGAGCACAACAGTGAACAAGACAAGGAATACACATAACCAGACAAGATATACATAACACAGGGCATAACAGGGAACAAGACAGGACACCCCACTACCGGGGATAAGAGACAGGACACCCCGCTGCCGGGGATACAGGACAGACTGACACACATAAATACAAAAACTAGCCTAGGACTGATTGATAACTATTGGAGATTCCGTCACATCTTATGGCCATAGTATGCTTAGCCCACCACTACGCCAAAGTACTCCAATGAAGGTGGGTCCTAACGCTAATCCCTGCTGACAAAGATACGAAACAAACCAAACATGAAATCCAAACACATAGCACTGAGACATACCTTAGACCTTACACTGCAAACAGAACACACGGGAGGGGCACACCTTATAAAAGAAACAGAGCAGAAGCAAAGAGCTGAAGCAGAAGCAAGGAATGGTAGATCAGAAGAGAGCAAAAGAAAATCCAGGAATCGATCGAAGCAAAACAGGGAAATTAAAGCAAGAACGAGATATGCAGTTCCGCAGCCTGGCTAGGACGTGACACCATATCTCCCAGTTGAAGCGTTGTACTGGAAAAGATATGCTAGCGACCAAAATCCGGTCTAATATCATATGGTGAGCGGTAAAGTGTACAATCTTTTTATGATCCGTTAAGAAAAAGAGCATCTGTTTTACCAAATAAGGCACCGGCCAGTGATTCTATAAAGACATAGTGCTTACTGCCTACCCCAAGGGACCCATACCATACTGAATGTTTGAGGACAGCTTTCTACAGATATTTTACCATCAGCACGATGTTTTGAAGTATTCAGTGCTAAAACACTGTTGATACAAATTCATGTTGCAGGACAATTGCTACAAAGTTTTTTTAGTTGGATACAATTATTTATAGGTTTTTCTTATATGGGACTTTATACTCATTAAAGCCTGAACCGTGTCCCAATATTGATCAGGAGTATTATATTATATGTTTTACTATATATTTTTTGGTATTTTTTTCTGTTTATTATTTGTGTGGTAATTAAGCAACTGAGTCTAGCCACAAGGGCCCTGTGGTCTTTTAGACTGACAGTCTAAAAGTGGTTTTTATACTGTCACATATATTTCTAGATTTTTCTTATTTCCCTAAACTGCCATTTCCAAATGTCATTGTGGTTTACTGAGGACTGATTTTATTCGTGACAATGGCTGTTTTAACATTTCTGCGCTGCTCGTGTTTAGCTGTAATTTTCTTCTTTCCCGTTTACTGAACCCACACAAGTTATATATTGTTTTTCAGGACAAGAAGGGGTTTCTTAACATTGTTTTGATTGTATCATATTATTTACTATTAAAAAAAAGTATAAAATATGGTGCAAAATCTAGAAAAAAAATGACTTTTTCTAACTTTTAGTTGAAAAATCTTTTACTCATCTATAAAAGGTAATGAAAAAAACTGCTAAATAGATTCTAGTATTCGTCCAATGTGACGGAACCCTCCATCACTGGGACCACTGGAGAGGCCTGACTGCCAGCCTTCTCCCTATTGACTATGAGCCCTGGGTTTGTAGAGACTTCTGTGTCACCCCCCGCAGTATCATCTCATCACTGGCTGAAGGGATTATCTCCGGCAGACAGCCAGGATCTGCAACCAGGGAGTGACCACCATTGCTTGAGTTTAATGTTGAATAAATCAGTCTCTCCCTATTGTATTGTTACTTGTATCTTGTTACTGCCCCTGTTGTCTCTGGGAGATTAAGAGGGCGGTTTGTGTCCCAATATCTTGTTTTATGTAAATGTGTGTTTTGCTGTGTGTCTAAAATAAATCAGTCTTCGTTTAATTTTACCCTACACTGAGTCTGGGCAAGTGACCGGGGAAAGTGTGGTGTCCCTTGTGTCCCAGGCTAAGGGAGCACATGTAAGCAGAGGTAGTCGGTCAGACTAGCCAGCTCCGTGACACGCAATGTTTTTATGGTTTTTTCTACACGTTATGGGGCAATAAGTACAGGTAGCGTTTTGCTATTTCAAAGCCATTTTTTTCAAATCTGGTAATTCTTCCCCCCATGTGCCATTTCAGGTATCTTTGAAGCCGGCCAATGCAATTTAGGGTAAATCAGGTTTTATTGAAATTTTCAAATAATGCAGGGAGGGGGTACAGAAATGAAAAAAAGGGAGGGGAAAGGGAGGGGAGACAAAGTTCAAATAGGCGATAAACAGTGCGCCAACGCGCTACAAAGGAAGAGCCATAATAGAGTGCAGTGACAGATCACACTCAATAACACATGCAGTATCAAGAGAGCTACGGAACCACAGTCCGTAAATACAGTTCGTATAAGCGATCGCTTGCACCTGACCGGGTATAGCAGAGTCGCGGAAATCGCGAATAGTTGAGAAGGACACGCGAAAAATCGGAGCATACAGCCCGAAACGACAAGAGCACCCGGGAAAGCCTGAAGTCAAGGGCCCGGATGCCTCAGAAAGGTGCAGAGCAAACCAGAAGGAAGGGGGAGGTTATATGATAAATAAAAGGGAGGGGAGGATAAAAAGGGAAGGGTGAACAGAAAGACCACAACACAAATACAAAGAAAGACAAAGGAACAAAGAGAGGGAAGGAAGACAACAGAGACGCACATGACTCAAATTACTCCAGCAAGGGACGAATAACAGGTTCACTCACGAAAGACAGCCAATAGAACCACGTGGCCCGATACCGCTCCATGCTCCCAGAAGCTATATGTTGCAGTTCATCCAGAACCCGAATCTGCTCCACTCTGAGCACCCACTCAGCGAACGTGGGGGGAGCAGGACAACCCCAGTGTAAAGGGATTAAGGCCTTAGCAGCCACCAACAGATGGCAAGGTACCGATTTCCGAAAGTGCTTCATGGATTGGGGCACATGGAAAAAAAGGAAACACTCCGGGGTAAGAGGGGGAACCGAGTCCGTAAAGCGGTGAAGCATGGAATGGATAGCAGTCCAGGAAGGGACAATACTCGGACACTCCCACCAGATGTGGAGGAGAGAACCCGGAGTGGCGTCACACCGCCAACAACGGTTAGGAACATCAGGGCGATAGGTAGAGAGTAGGGCAGGAGGGCGGTACCAAAGGGCCAACAACTTATACGACATTTCCTGATCACTGGCACTTCTGGAACAGCGGTAATTGAGAACACAGATCTTCTCCCACTGGGGCTGCGTGAAGGTGAGGCGCAGCTCAGACTCCCAACGACCCATAAACGCCGGGGGCACGGGGTTAAAAGCGTCGAGGAGGAGGCCGTATAAACGGGAAACGCCATGTGCCAGTAAGGAGGGGCACCACACAGAGATCTTCAAACACAGTGAGGGTGCGAGAGAGATTGTGGTGCCGAGGTAGAGAGCAACAGAAACTATGAAGCTGCGTGTACCTGAAAACATCGGAGAAAGAGGGAGGAGAAGAAGAGGAGAGCTGGTTCAAGAGCTTAAGGCCCGCTGGCGACCAGTAGGAACGGATACTGCCAGTCCGATCAGAGGGAAGAGCAGGGAAAAGGAACTGTCCCTGTCCGGGTGGGAAGTTGGAGTTATCCCTGACAGCGGTCAGAGGGGAGGGAATAGAGGAAAGTCGAGTGTGTCGGAGCACGGAATGCCAAACGTCCAACGTGGCCCGTATACATGGGTGAGGGGGCCATGGGCCCACTCCACGACCCGGAGAAGATGACATGCTCTGTAATAAGAGAGTGGGCAGGGCAACGCCAAGCCCACCTGAGATTTGGGCAGAATCAGAGTGGAGAATCGGATACGCGGGGCCCGAGATCCCCGGACGAACCGCAAAAGAACCTGCCGCAAGGACACAAAGAATGACGGGGGAAGAGATATGGGAAGGGTCTGGAAAAGATATAGCACACGAGGCATGATAGACATTTTAACAACATTGATCCGACCCACCCAGGAAATCATCAGACAACGCCACCGTAACAAATCTGCCTGGGCCCCGGCAAGGAGAGGCAAGTAGCGAAAGAGCTGGGAGAAGTCAGGGGAGAGCCATGTCCCCAGGTACTTAATTCTGTCAGTACTCCATCTGAAGGAGAAGCATGACTGAATGGAGCGAACTTCAGCACAAGGCAAGGTAACGTTGAGGATTTCAGATTTGGATGGGTTGATCTTAAAATTCGAGAGAGCACCAAAGACCGATAGTTCACACAAGATAATGGGGAGAGACAGCCGTGGATGAGAGACAGTGAAGAGGAGGTCGTCCGCATACGCCAAGACCTTATGGTGCATGCACCCAACTGAAAGACCGCTGATGTCTGGGTTACACTTGATAGACTGTAACAGGGGTTCTAACGATAAAAAAAACAGAAGAGGGGATAGCGGGCAACCCTGGCGCGTGCCATTTCTAATATGGATAGGGGCAGAGGAGGTGCCATTGACGCGAACACGAGCCGCCGGAGTGTAATAGAGAGCGCGGATCCATGCGAGCAGCCCGGGGCCGAAGCCCATAAGCATTAGGGAGGCAAACAGAAAGGACCAATCAACTCTGTCAAAGGCCTTCACTGCGTCAGTAGACAGCAAGACCACTGAGACGTAGGCATCTTTAGCAAAATGCATCAGGGACAGAGCCCTGATAGTGCTGTCCCGTGCTTCCCGGCCAGGGACAAAGCCGGTTTGATCGGGGTGGATCAAAGAGGGCAGGAATGGTTTAATACGATTGGCAAGAACCTTGGCAAACAATTTAAGGTCAGAGTTGGGCAAGGAAATAGGGCGGTAGCTGCCGCAATGGTCCGGATCTTTGCCCTCTTTGGGAATGAGTGTGATAGAGGCCATCAGCGTGTGATCGTAAATACGACCACCCTCGAGGATGGAATTGAAGGCGGCTACAAAATGGGGGGCGAGGATGTAGAATAATACCGCAGCGGGAGCCCATCTGGGCCAGGGCATTTACCAGAGGGCGAGGACTTAAAGGCCAGCAAAAGTTCAGGGAGCGTGATCGGGGAATCAAGGGAGGCAGACGCCTCTGCAGGGAGCGTTTTACGGATAGTCCTCTCCAAATAATGCCGGACCTCTTCCTACCCTACACGGGGCGCCGAGGGTGAACCTTCTCGGCGCACATTATACAGCCTCTCATAATATGCCTTAAAACAGTTAGCGATGTCTGAAGGAAGCGAACGAAGATGGCCGTCAGAGGAGCGGATTCTAGAGAGATATACTGACTTCCGATTCGCCTTCAGGGCCCTAGCAAGGAATTTGCCCGGTTTATTCCCGTGTTCATAAAACAAAGCTATAGAGCAGGCAAAGGATCGCTGCATCTGGGCGTTAAGAATAGAGGCTAACTCACCCCTCAGAGTAAGCAAGAGTTGCAGGTCAGATCCCAAACCAGAGGACTTATGAGCCCGTTCCGCCTTCGCGATCTTGCCATGAAGCTCATCCACCTTAGCCACCGCCTGACGTTTACGATGAGAGCAGACACTGACAAAGTGACCCCTGATAACACACTTATGTGCTTCCCAGACAGTCAGCAAAGGGGTTTCAGGGAGCGAGTTCTCTGCAAAATAGTGACGGAGAGTGACCAAGTGGTAACCCCAATAGCGGAGCTACGTAAAAGAGAAGCGTGCTGATAGGGAAGAAAGAAATAGTCAATGCGAGAGTAGGAGTGATGAGACATAGAGTAGAAGGTATAATCCCGGTCAGTAGGATGCAGGGCCCTCCAACAGTCCAATAACCGGTGCTCCAAGAGTATACCCGAACATGGCGAGGAGTCCCGGTTGTGCCAGCAGAAGTATCCAGGGCTGGGTGTAAAGACACATTGAAATCACCCCCTAGCACCAAAATCCCCTCTTGGAAGCCCTCCAACTCACGAAAAGACTCGACGCAGAACAATAGGCTGACCTCTGTTGGGGAGGTAGACATTGGCAAAGGTATAGGTTTGCTGCAGAATCATCCCCTTCACTAGTAAAAATCTCCCCTCAGGATCCTCCCGAGTATCAAGCAAATGGAATGGAAGCCGATTAAAAAAAAGCATCGCCACACCCTTGGACTTAGCAGAAGGATTATCGCTAAAAAACCCAGTGGGAAAGAATCGAGAAATCAGTCTGGGGGCCTTGGATTTCAAGAAGTGCGTCTCCTGCACAAAAGCAACATCAATCCTCCCACGCCTAAGATCGCGTAGAAGGGAGGAGCGTTTTTCAGGAGTATTCAGACCACGTGCATTAATAGAGAGTAGATTCAAACCAGCAGCCATATCGGACAGCTCACAGATACGGAGACGGACACAAATAACGACAACTACAACAACAACGACCACGACAACGACAACAACAATGAGAGAATAGGAGAGAGAAGAAGAAAAAAAAAGGGTGGAAAAGGGAAAGTACGGGTCAAAGAAGAGAAATGAGGGAAGGGAGAAACAGGGAAGGGAAGGAAAGGGGAGAAAGACACCAACTACGCCCACCGGGAAAACCATACCCAGTAACTGAAGGGCGATATCGTGTAGGGGAAGGAGCCGACCGACAAGAAAAGAGAGAAAGCCAGAGACAAAGGAGAAGGAAAGAAGAAAGGAGAAAAAAGACGAGCCCAATAAGGGCCGCCGCTCGCAAGTACGCAAGACAGAAAGCGCAAGGACCGCAAAGAGAGATGAGAAGACGGGAGGGGTGGAGAATAACAGCCAGGCCATGCAACCTGGACAGTGAGCGACAGGGAAACCGTCCCGTAGAGAAATCATGAGACATGACACAACAGGCAGGGAGGGACAGCCAGGAAATGAGAAAAGAAAAAACAATGCAACAGTGAAAAGAAACAAATAAATGAGAGTATCAGAAACCATTGCTCATCACCAAGTGCAAACAGAAGTGTTGGAAGGAAACGAAGTTGAACATCGGCATGAGACGCAATAACAGAGCCAGAGCAACCCCACTGAACATATGTAGGAAT
Source organism: Spea multiplicata (assembly GCA_009364415.1). Classification (NCBI taxonomy): domain Eukaryota; kingdom Metazoa; phylum Chordata; class Amphibia; order Anura; family Pelobatidae; genus Spea; species Spea multiplicata. Next base: position 17,071 of record VKOC01017035.1, read on the forward strand.
TATACAATCCGCAGCTTGACGGACAGAAAGAAAAACAAGTTTAGAAGCAAATGGAAATCTTGTCATACATAACTTGCAGTCAGAAAATCAAGGAAAAAATCGCAGGTAGACAGATTAGTCTTAAACACATTTGGTTCCAACACATGGCATATGACTGCGGGGAGAAAAAAAACAAAAAAAACCCAACAAACCCCCCCATCCCGTATCAGCCAGGTAGACGTGTTGAAAGCAATTTAGGTGCATACACAAGCGCAGGTCATGTGTAAAAACAAGTAGTAATCTGTGCATATTGAGCTCGTAGGCACTAAGTTGGAGAAAATATCAGCCATGGAGATGTGTTGAGAGCAGTTTAGGCGCATACACAAGGTGTGGAAAACTAAATACGGCGCAAAAAAACAACAACACCTCCCCCCCCCGTGGCACAGAATTCAGTAATCTTCGCACACGTAGCTCGAAGTCACCAAGTTGGTGAAAATATCAGCCATGTAGACGTGTCGAAAGCAATGTAGGTGCATACACAAGTGCAGGTCATGTGTAAAAACAAATAGTAACCTTTGCATATTGAGCTCGTAGGCACTAAGTTAGAGAAAATATCAGCCATGGAGATGTGTTGAGAGCATTTTAGGCGCATACACAAGGTGTGGAAAACTAAATACGGCATAAAAAAAAACCCAAAAAAACCCCCAACCCCCCACCCGTTGCACAGAATTCAGCACAGGTCATATGTAAAAACAAATAGTAACCTTTGCATATTAAGCTCGCAGTCACTAAGTTAGTGAAAATATCAGCCATGTAGATGAGTTGAGAGCAATTTAGGAGCATACACAAGGTGTGGAAAACTGAATACGGCGCAAAAAAACAAACAAAAACCCCACCAACAGAGAAACGTAATAGGGTATCCACAACCACGGGAGAAATGTGACACAACAGGCCACAGAGGCAATAGAAGGCACAAGTGTATAGAGTGTATAGTGAGAGCAGAGTGTAACAACCCTATGAGAGGGGAGCGTAGAGTGCAGACATGGGAAGGCTGCCGCATGAGGGACGCATCATATCATCGGAGAGGGTAGCGGAGCACCAAGTAGCGGACAGATGGGGCACCAGGGACCGCCAGGCCAGGAGGCCGTAGCACCAACGGTGGCGGCAGAAGTCAGGCGCTGGTTAGAGCGCAACGACCCTGACAGCAGAGAGAGTAGAGTGGAAACCCAGAAGGGTCAAAAAGACGTTGTGAGAGCAGGCAGCAATGCACAACCCAACATCCATATGTGTGAGGAAAAAAAAAAAAGGTAAGTAAGAGCCCCAGTGTGGAAAATGTGTGTGTGTGTATAGCGTGGGTGAGGAAGCCAAGAACGAGGCATATATCAACAAGAAAGTCCCAACGAGAGTCTAGTGAGCGTGATGAGAAAAACAACAAGTGAGACGATGGTGATGGCAGCAACAACGCAGAGACTCACAACCAGCTACTCCTCAATGTCACCCCGGCGACGGGAAGCCAGGGCATGCTGCGTATTGGAGACCCGGCGGCGAGGAGATTCCCTGCGTGTCAGATCCAGACGATCACGACTCCGAGGCGGCAAAGCTGGGGTGCGAAGAGAGCCGAGAACCACGTCTGCAGACGACCAGTCCAAGATGCGAAGATCCGGAAAGCCCAGCTGTTGCAGAGCGTCACTGACATCCTGGTAGTGCCTAATGACCAGAGACCGATTGTCGCAACGGATGATCCAGGCAAAAGGGTGCCCCCAACGGTATGGCACACCGAGCCTCTGTAATTCAGCCGTCAGCGGCCGCAGGGCCCTCCTGGCCTGCAGAGTCAGGTCGGAAAGGTCTTGGTAGAAGGATACCTGGTGCCCGTCAAACGGCCAAGTGCCCACCTCACGTGCTTGAGGCATGATGGCTTCCTTCACCAAGAAGTCTGCAAGGTGGCAGATAATGTCTCTGGGGGGTTCCCGGGTTCCCCTCCAGGACGAAGGGCCCTATGAGCTCTATCCAAGGGCATCGGGGAGTCAGCCGAATGACCCAATGACGACAATGTCGTGTAAGGAGCGCCTTCACATCCTCCGGGCCGTCCGACTACGGGATCCCACGGATGCGAATGTTGTGTATCGACGGCCCCGTTATCAAGATCTTCGATCCTGTGGCGGTGTTCTTGCAGGTAACGAGAGTGTTGCGTCGCCGTCTTTTGCAATTGAGTGTGTGTTAGTTGGTGTTGCGTTGTGGAGTCCTCGAGGGTATGCACATTTTTTTCCAACGTGGCCAGGTCGGAGCGCACAGCAGAGACCTCGTCGCGAACCACCTGCTTAATCTCTCCGATTAGCAGCGAGAAATCGGACTTCCATGGTGCGGAAGAAAAGAGTCTCACCACCTCCGGAGGCTGGGATGCAGACGGTAAGTGCAGCGCCGGGGCTGGTTCTTCAACCGACGAGGAGCTGGCCGGGGACGGGGCCTCATGGTCCTCAGGGGCCTGGGAGGCTAGGTCTGCCGGAGTCCGAAAATACTCGCAGAAGGAAGGATTGGAGGGGCGCGAACAGTCCCCCGGTGTAGGAGGATCCGTGGCCGTTTTTTTGGAGTGACCCATGAGGGCTAAGTGCGCGGTTTAGCGTGATAAAGATGCGAGCAGCGGCGGAGGTATCGGCTCAAGCGTCCATCTTACTTGGCGGTCGGACACGCTCCCCCCCCCGGCCAATGCAATTTACCCTATCAAATCATATATTTTTGAAAACTAGACACCCCAGGGTATTTCAAATGCTAGTATTTTAACTCTTTCCATGCACTATATCTACCACCAGTCTTTGTCAAACTTTGAGGTAGTCATTTATTTTTCCCACACACATTTTACTTCAGGTATGAATAAACAGGTTCTGGCATTTGTCACTATCATAAAACAACAAAAGGGCGACATTTGGGGCATACACATTTTTCAATGTTAAAATTTGGCGTTTGGCGGTTAACTGGCCATGCCCTGTTTGATACATCTTTGAGCTGGGCCATTTCAGTGTGCCCAATAAAGCCATATATTTTTGAACACTAGACACCCCAGGGTATTTTAAATGCTGGTATTTTAAGTCTTTTCTTGCACACATTTTACCACCAGCATTTTTCAAAGTTTGCAGTAGTATTTTTTGTGTGTGTATTTTCCCCCACACACCTACTTTAGGTATGAATTTATAGCTCCAGGTATATGTCGCTGTCACATGACACCCCAATATGTGTTCAACATCTCCTGAGTACAGTGATACCCCACATGCATGGGTTTGTCATTTTTTTGGGGAACTCAAAAGACAGCATTTGGGACGTGTGCATTTTACTAATTGGAAATTATGTATTTCTCGATTATAAGACGACCCTAATGATAAGCCGACCCACCAAAATCTGAATATTAATTTATGAAAAAAAGAAAAAGCCTGAATATAAGATGACCCTATAGGAAAAAAGTTTTACCAGTAAATGTTAATTCATGTAAACTATGTGAACAATTGTTTGTTAATAAAAGCTATGATTGAGAAAAATACTTTGTTTTTATTTCCTGCCCCTCCAGTTATGCACATCTGCCCACAGGCTTGCCACTCTGCCCCAGAAATGCCTTATACCCTCTAAATGCCACTATGCCCCATGATACGCCTTTTAACCCTCTATATGCCACTGTGCCCATGATATACCTTTTGACCCCCTATGTGCCACTCTGCCTCCAGAATTGCCTTATACCCCTATATGCCACTCTGGCATTTAGGGGGTTAAAAGGCATATAATGGGGCAGAGTGGCATATAGGGAGGTATAAGGCATTTCAGGAGGCAGAGTGGCGTATAGAGGGTTAAAAGGCATTTCTGGAGGCAGAGTGGCATTAAGGGGGTTAAAAGGCATTTCACAGAGCACTCTGCCTCCAGAAATGCCTTATGCCCCCCATTTAACACTCCCTCCCCCTCCCTCCTCAAAACTTACCAGTGCTTCTGAGCGGAAGTTGTCTACGTGAATCACGTAGAGCTCTACACACTGCCCGGACTATGCACCGGGGACTCAGAAGCACTGGTAAGTTGGAGGGGCATAACACAGGAGGATCTAGGTCCCCTGCATCGCAGCGGGGGATCTGGATCTTAGTCAGACCTATTTGAGGTCTGATTATAAGACGACCCCGATTATAAGACGAGGGGTATTTTTCAGAGCATTTGCTCTGGAAAAAACCTCGTCTTACAATCGAGCAAATACGGTATATGTGTTACAAATTAAAAAAAATATTTGTACATGCAGCATTGCACTCGCAAGATGGCGGCATTCATTCAAAAAGACAATGGAGTTGAAAAGAGTTCTGGCTCCACTTGCAGGTTAAATACAGGTACAGCATTCAATCATGCAAGTTAATGTGACTAAATTAAAAAAGATAGTAAAATGTAAAAACTATTTCCCACTGATGTCACCATCAGGGAAACCTTCAAGTTCCAAAAAAATTTGTAAAAAATAAAATAAAAAAGTCAAAAAAATATATATATAGCGCTTTAGAGGCTGGGGTCCCTTCCATATGGGGTTCTGGGCTGACTGCCCGGCACCTCTGGGGACTGCAGGTGGCGACCGTAGTCCACTCCACCTGCATGGTACAAATGTTTGTATGAACCGCTACGAGGGGGGGCACATGCATCCCCTCCTGTATACTCCATCTGCTGGGCACTCTGCCCTGAGGGCAGCGATTCAGCTGCATTTGTAAAATCCAGGGGCACGACTAACTCTGGGGCTGCCCGACCTCCTTGGTTGCTGTGGCCAGGCTTGGGAACAAGGGGAAGGGATGGCCAGAGGCCAGCAGTGCTCTGCCTCAATGCCAGCAGTTCAGCTGGGGGATCTGGCTGGGACATGCAGAGGAGGTCTCGGTCAGTTTCTGGGCCATATTGCAGGGAATAGGGCAAAGTTTCTGGGGTGAGGGAAGGGAGTGGGCAGAGGCCAGTTCCACTCTGCTCGGATGTTTGTGCTTCTGGTGGGGGCACAATCCTCACAGGATCCACTGGGGCACACTGCTGAGCACGGTCAAAGAGTTCTCGGTAGGCCTGCTCCAGGAGCCATTCTTGGTAAACCAAATAATTAACATCAGCCCACAAGTCGGGCAGGTAACAAGGCACATCTGCGAGAATCCCTTCCCTGAACTCCCAGATCTCCTTGCACCGATATTTCCATGGGATCCCAAATTCTTGGTCCTCCTGTAGGCTTTCTATTATCAATCCCAGGCCACTAAAGTCATCGCCCTCTGGCATGTAGTCATCCTTCAGCTCTGCCAATACAGGGCCCGGTAACCACAATCCACAGTGATTTCAAGTGGAAGCAACTTCTCCAACGCAGCCACCAAGTCCTCTTGGGGCTGTTCTCCCAGGTACTGCATTCGCCAATCTAGTTGTAGCACGTACCATTTCTTGGAGGATGGGAGGACTATTCCCTGCATACCCTGGTCCACTTTGAGAGACTCCATCCAGGCATTTATGTAACTAGCGACTCTGCTGCTCACCAACACGTCCTGTAGTGCTGGAACCATCTTTAGCTTGTTGCTGGTATACCCGCTGGTACTCCGCTGGGACGTTTGCAAGGAGGATCCCACCGCTGCCACCAATGTAACGGGTTGACCAAGAGAACTATAGTAACTCCCAGAGATCACCCACATGTATCCTCCTGTTGTCCCCGAAATCATTTCCAGCACCAGTCAGCTTGGAACCCTGCTATGTGTACCCAGTAAGTAGACACACACACACTACCTTGAATTGAGTACAGCAGGAATGAACAGATTATTCTTGTAAAACAGACTGATATAGCCACAGAACCTTATTAGCATAAATTAACATTGATAAACAGGTACATGTAGACAACCCAACCTTTAATCCCCTTTAGGTACTGAATGTCCCCCTGGCAGCAACCCTGTTAATGGATTTGCACAATGGAGTTCCTGCCTGTTTGGCAGCCAGGCTGGAGCCATCTCTGACTACCTTGGGGTCATGTATGACAGGTCATTCTGTCACAGCCAGATTCAACAATGTCCCAATTAACACCGGGGGGAGGACCACGTGTCTCATTTCCAATTTGAAAAATGCACACATCCCAAATGTGGCCTTTTAGCCACCAAACAACCTGACAAACCCATGCATGTGGGGTATCACTGTATTCGGGAGATGTTGCTGAACACAAATTGGGGTGTTGTGTGACAGCAACATATACCAGGAACTGTAAATTCATACCTAAAGTACGTGTGGGGAAAAATACACACAAAAAAATACTACTGCAAACCAAAAATGCTGGTGGTAAAATGTGTGTATGCAAAGAGTTAAAATACCAGCATTTGAAATACCCTGGGGTGTCTAGTTTTAAAAAATATATGGTTTTATAGGGCACACTGAAATGGCCAAGTTCAAAGATGTACCAAATAGGGCATGAGGAGTGGATCACCAAATATCAAAGTTCAACACTGAAAAATGCGCATGCCCAAAATCTGGCCCTTTTGCCCCCAAACAGCCAGGCAAACCCATTTTGTGGGGTATCACTATTCAGGAGAAGTTGCTTAACACATATTGGGGTGTTGTTTGGCAGGGACATATACCAGGACCTGTTTATTCATACCTGAATTAAAATGTGTGTAAAAAAAAAAATGCAAAAATATGACTACCACAATGTTTGACAAAGACTGGCGGTAGAATTAGTGCATGGAAAGAGTTAAAATACTAGCATTTGAAATACCCTGGGGTGTCTAGTTTTCAAAAATACATGGTCTGATGGGGTAACTTGCATTGGCCGACTTCAAAGATACCCGAAAGGGCACATGGAGGGGGGGAAGTATTACCAGATCTGGAAAAATGGCTTTGAAATAGCAAAACACTTCCTGTACTTATTGGCCAATAACGTGCAGAAAAAGGCAAAAAAAAACATTGGGTATTTCTAAACTCAGGACGAATAGTAGAATCTATTCAGCAGGTTTTTTCATTAGCTTTTATAGATGAGTAAAAGATTTTTCGTAAAAGATAGAAAAAGCTCTATTTCTAAATGTTTCACCATATTTTATACTTTTTTTTATTGTAAATAATATGATACAATCAAACCAACAAAATCTAAAGAAAGCCCTTCTATATAACTTGTGTGGGTTCAGTAAACGGTAAACGTGAAAGAATAAAATTACAGCTAAACATTGTTAAATTGTTAAATGTTAAAACAGCCATTATCACGAAGGGTACAGAAAATAAAATCAGTCATTGTCACAAAGGGGTTAATCTTAGTTCTGTAGCTCATTCACTGAATGTCAATATGGTTATTTTTCTTGTCAAATGTTGTGAAATAAGTGCATCACATTACACTAAATACGTTTTTGTAGACCAAACATTTCTCTGAATAAATGAAACCTTTGTAAAAAAAAAAAAACAAAAAAAAACGCCATACTGTAAAGTGAAAATGAAGGAACCTTGTGTGTGTTTCATACAAACAATGTACTGTTCCATGTAAGCTGCACTCCCTTAAAAGTGCCAGGCTGGCAATATCAATAAATAACTTATTTAAAGACAAATAATTGCAGGCATTAATAATTTGAAATAGCATTGGGTTCTTTAATCTCAATAAATTAGTGCTGCTTGTTTATTTAGGGTAAGTTATATAGTGTACCCTTGAGGACATTTATATGCAACGCAGCAGATTATATGATTCGTATGAACACGACATACATTTGAGAAACGTTTTGATATAAAACCCCAAATAATTAATGTATATACAGTAAAGTAGTTAAGACTATCCCTTCTTATTGTGATCCACTGGTTAAATGAAACAACTAATTTGGCAATTTGCCACAGATGGAGTAAGTTTAAATTATGACATTTAGTTTTAGTTGTGTTCCCTTATCACTGCTACACTGAGCACGAGGAACAGGCTCATTTACAAAATCTGTTCAGTAACAGAATGAAAAACAACTGACTTAATTACCGGTAGTTCTTTTTATGTTCCATATTAAATGCTATTTTGAAGGGTTCCTCATAGAACCAATTTGTAACAAATAAAATATTATTTCCCTCTATATAGTTTGGTGTTTTTAAAACACCTCATTTTTAAACCGATAATTTTAAAATGTAAATTGCTGGTTCATCTACAATTTGAGGGCGTAGCATGCACAAAACGTTATTCACTTACTATGATTTCGACCAAGAGCTGCAATATAAATGAAACGGGTTAAAAGTTTCGATGAGCAGGATCAGATTTATGATTTCCTCTGTCCAGTGACATGGAATTTGTTAAGCACTCTTATAAACGAAGCAACAGAAAGTGTAAAACACTAAAGCTTGAAAAGAGGAGGAGACTATATCACCTGACATCTAAAGCATGCAAATCACAATTTCCAAATCTACTGTGGATTCATGTTAGTGGATGGAATGAAAGTAAGGTGTTTTGAGGGGTAAGACGATGATTTTATAAAGGATTTTCAGTGCATCTCATTGAGAACATAAAGTTGTCATTAATAGTACACTTATATTGGTGAGTACACTGTGAGTGCTTCTATTTTCTGTGTAATTGCTTGTTCTCTCAATCTCCATGGGTCTCATTCTATGTATGTACCGGTATTTGTTTTTCTATTTATGCTCCTGTAAACTTTTCTTTGCCTTTATCATATATTTATTCAGACTTTGTCTTACAGGACCGCATTAAAGATCTTCATCCTAGTCCTTGGATTTAAGACTTCAGCCTCAGCATCTCCACTATTAAATAAAGTCACATGAGAGCAAGGCTGGTTTTAAAAAAGAGGGGACGTACTAAACAGCATATTGGGATGATTGGCTGCAATGCTCAGCACTATCAATAGGTGTCAGTATACTTTTTACACTCATGGTAAATCAAAGTATGTTCTTTTAGGTAGTTCTTGATACTAAGTTGCAACGAATACATTTCAAAAAGAAGCTGCAAATGTTTAACTATTTACTTGCTGAAATATATACAGTTTTATAACGGAACAGTGGCGACTCTAGAAACAATATATGGGGGGGCACACAAGATACCACAGTCAAACTGGGGGGGGCATTCATAATTTCCAAAAGTTATGTGCTATGGAATTATACTTTTGTTATTGGGCTAAAATAATACTTGATCATTCAACATGGGAAGCCTGAAGCCACAATTGAGTGCGACTAATCCTTGAAATAAATATTATAACACAATAAATAACTTTTCCACTAAATGATTTCAGGGCCTTGAACGTTTTGTCCCCTGAAGTCACTACAACTTCAGGAGGGCATTTTATCTCTGGATAAATATAAATGAAATAATTCCTACTGTAAGTTAAGTGCCAGGAAACAGATGACCAAACACACACACCAACACAGGCTCTGTCACACAGACACCCAGACACACACACCAGGACAGGCTCTGCCACACCAACACCCACACACATCAGGACAGGCTCTGCCACACCCACATCCAAACACAC